>APFE030884551.1:83713-119830 GCA_000404065.3 Pinus taeda | reverse complement strand
AGTGAATGCATCTCTTGGGTTCCTTTGCCAAACATGAACCTTCCCATCAATGAATGTCACCTTAAAACCTTTGTCTTCTATTGCGGAAATAGAAACCTAGTTCTTTTTCAGATCAGGTACATATATCACTTTTTGCAAATGAATAGTTTGACCTTGATACAGTCCAATTCCTTTCACGGGATAAGTGGCATTCTCCCCAAGTATAATCTCCATATTTGTCTTCTTTTCAACCAAGTTTGAGAGAGCTTCTTTGTCCCCAGTGAAGTGCCTTGAGGCACCACTGGAGTTTCTCGACTTCTTTGGAGGACAACCACTTCCATTTCGAGCAGTGAGAGTATTCCTCTTTCCTTTGTTATTGAACATGTTGTTCCTTTGATTGCCATTGCCTTTGAAGTTGTTGTTATTGTTGTCATCATCTCTTCGAGTATCCTTCTTGTGGGGACACTCTAGCGAAGTGGCCAAACCTGTTACAATTGAAGCATCTTCCTTTCCTTCCTTCTTTGAATACCGACTTCAACCCTTGTCCTTGATTCCTTGGACTAGCATTGTTCCTTCTCTTAAGATGAGTGGAGAAAGCGGTAGCATTGTTTCCATTTGGGGGCTTGTCTCTTTCCATCATCCTTATTTCTTCTTGAGTGCATCTGGCCAATAGTTCATCAAATCCTGGAATCTTGTCATTGTTGAGAATGGTAGTGTTGAACACATCCCAATCTCTTGTAAGGCCCCCAAGTGCAATAAGGGAGAGGTCTCGGTCACCAGTGACTTCACCAATAGATAGGAGATCATTCTTGATCTCGATAATCCTCATGAAGTAGGATTGGATGGATTCTCCTCTATCCATCTTGATATCTCTCAGCTTGTTCTTGAGAAAGAGAATTTGATTTGCATTGTTTACTTTGAACATCCCAACCAGCTTTTCATGCATCTCCTTAGATGTTTCCAAATCAGAAATATAGGCAACCAAAGGCTTGTGAATAGAATCAACAATAATCTTCTTAACTTTAACCTCACCTTTCTTGTACTTTGTTTGTGCAGCAATGGATGCATTTGAAGGAGACTCTGAAATTCTTCCTTTGACATAGTCCTAGCATCATTCTCTTCCAAAGTCAAATCCAAACTCATCTTCCATGCATGATAGTCGAATTTGTCCTTAAGCTTGTTCTTAGATTTGAAGAAAGATGTAGTTGTCATTGGAACTAGTTCCAAGCCCTTGTCCAACAACTTCCTTTAGTGATTGCTTTGCTTCACTCTTGCTTGAATTTGTCTTCACATGAGCTCTAATACCTTGTTAATTTTAGATAACAATGGTCTGTTCTATGCTTTAGCACAATTTATTTCAATGTCCTTTAGCAGCCCAATGGCAATTTCCAATATATCCAATAGCAATCACATTAATTTGTATACATTGACAGAAAATGCAGATACAACATAAAATCATATACAGAAGACAAGTCAAGACAAGAGGACACAAGGTGTGGCGGATGCCAGGGACAAATCCCAATGTGGAGAAACCGTTTGATCAAATCTTCTTATTATTCTTCAATAGTTCAGCAGAGAGAGAGAGTACAAATATCATATATACAAGCCCAAAACAGATCTTCTAAATCAGCAGTCAATGCAGCCCTAACCAGAAAGTCAATGGTGGTCAAAGCTGCCCCAAATTATCCTCTAATCAGCTCAGTCAACAGCAAAAACATGCGGCCTCCAAAGAGAGCCAAAGTCAACCCAAAACAGTTGAGTCAACCCAAACAAACCTTCTTGTAATTTCTGCAGTCAAACTAGAAAGTCAACGCTGCAGTCAACACAGTCAAACAGTCCCCAATCACCTTGAATTTTGTGCCAAAGAATGTGGCCTGAAAAGATCAACATTCTGCCCCCAAAACAGAAGTCAACGCATTGTTAAAGTGCCCAAGTCAACGCTGGTCAACGTTCTACTAAACTCAGAAATTTCGGACTCCAAAAACCAGTTCAGGAATTTGCCTTCCCTCCACATGTTCGAAGAAGAGAGAGCCTCCAAGTTGTACGAACCAATCAAGAGAGGAGTGATGTACAAATGAGAGAAGGGTCACTCCTATTTATACAATTCGTTGAGGGTGAGGAGACACATCCATTGGGCTTCATGAGCCTAGATTTGACTGAGGTCAACCTTGACAATTTGACCATGAAAAAGAATAAATTCAAAATTCCATTTCTGCTTGTCAGAATGAGATGATCTTTATATCAAAATTGTACCTCTCGGAAAGAGGAATCCAATGCAATAATCATCTTCATCATATGAGTTGTCCTAAGGTGGAATTTGGCCCTAATTGCCAATTTTAACAAATCGCCTTTTAAAGGTTATCATATGCACACATTAAAAGTATTTAAAAACCTTCAACGCTCTTTCCAACTGATTCCCAGCATTAAAAAAATTCATATGCAATCAAGCTATCGAACTATACTTAATTCATATACATGGAGTGCATTCACCATATACAGCGACTATTTAACATAGTATTAAAAACACGGCCTCAAAAATTCCAATGCATGGCCTTTCAACAGATTCCAATAATGTACATACCATAGCAAGGCTCAAACACACCATTCTAGGAACACACAATCCGATCAGTTGTAATCCACGCTCACCGCACCAGATTTTTGTTCAATGCACAAATCCATCCAGCAATGATGCACAGTCATCAAAAAAATTAATGCATAGCCTTCAAAAACATATATGCACTCACCAAACACAGGCAAACAAACAGTCAAGGAGCTGACGGGGAGTGCACCAGTCCAATTTGTGGCAGCAGGGCTACAATTTCTTCTTATTTCAAGGAATCGTAAAAAACATCCATACACAGCCCACAGTCTTCACAACACTCACCAAGAGACAAAACTTTTCACTACTGAATGGACAGAGGATACAGAGAATAATGGCAGATTTTTGCATGAGTTACAATGCAGAAAACTAAATTTGGTACCTTGCTCTGATACCATGTTAGGCCAGGAGGGTAAACGCCACAAATCAATTGTGTTTTTGCATTAAAAGAAAACATGGATATATACAAGGAGAGGGAGGCTATTGCGATTCATCTCCCAATGTCTCTTCATTTTCCAATTTCTATTATTTTGTTATTTACAATATTTACATGGATTTTCCTAATCCCAAAGATTGGGTGTCAACAATAATAATAATAATATTGATGATTAAGTAAAAATTGAACAATTAAGATTGATTATGGATAAGTTCCATCATCTATACTTGATTACCAATTGAAGCAAGGTGATTTACTTTTTTTGGAAAGACATGCTTGAAACGATAGACATGACTTTATATTTTTGGAAAGTCACTAGATTTGTTAGAAATGAGATTTTATGCAAAAAAATTCATCCATTAGCTGCTAATTTTCAACAATCTCTAATAATTTATCTATTTACCAGTTTTATAAGTATTTCTTTTGCCACTAGGGAGTAGCATTGGCACTCCCACATCAACACTGGGGATTTTTCTAGTCCCATTGAACTAATTCAGTCACTATGTAGACATTAATAACATTATCTTATCTTATATCATGTCTAAATAAACAACAGTGATGTCAGAGCAGGCATTGTATAAAGGCTTGTAAAGTTAGCATGGATGCAAGATCGAAAAACAAGGGTCCAAGTAGAGAACATGAAAGACAAACTGAATTGGCGTACATCAACAAAAAAGCAAAGCACAACAAAAAGTATTATCTCCTACAATCTCAGTTACGTGTCAATACAGTCATTGTTCATTATATATAGTCCTCCAGTTGAATTAATGGTCAGCAATTTCCGCCTGTGTTATACTAGAAGCTTACTAAAAATTCTTAAATGAGCGTCATAGAAAATGAGGATCAACAGAAAAACACACCCAATCCTGGTAGAGGAACCAATACTGACAGAGGGCCCCACAACAGATCCTGAACCAACACGGACATTTGGGCCTAATTTGGCATGCGCTTGAACTAGTGCCCCAGATTCTATGATTGCAGTTGGATCTATGTGTGCAGACACATCAAACAGACCACCTCCTCTGCTCCATCTTTTAGGTTCTGCAAAGTCCATACTATCAATACTTCCATCTGACAGTGAGGCTGCTCCTGTTCCTGTTGTTACCCAATAAAAAGGATAAAGAAGTTACAGAAGGAACTGAAAGCACCATATTACTCCATGTTCAGATCTCAAATATACACATCATAAAGCTTGCGTAAAACAAACATAGTCATCTTGTAAACATGATCAACAATTAAACAAGAACAGAATAACTACATGATGCTGGTATATTGTTCCAATAAGTTTGTCCAACTTCAAAAAGGATAAAAAGAAAAAGCATAATTGACTGCTACTGTAGTAAATATAAAACCCATGTCAAAGCTCAGACACCCATCTGCACACCTGATAGCACAGAAATCACACACAGCAAATTTTGCTCAACAAGTACAGTATGAATGGCCAGTGCCTCTGTGATTCCTCAGTTTAACTTCAAATCTACAAATCAGCAATTACAAACATATCCAAAAGACACATCACCCCATGCTTCAGAGAACTAGACACAAAAGCACTGACCTCTGATGACCTTGTAATGGGCATAAGCCATGATTTAACTGCCCCTGCCTGCTTTCACAGTTCAAATATCATTCATGAAGTTGACTTAAACATGACTAAAGTGTGAATCATCGGTGACTAAGCTCAATTTTAGTCAAATATGTCAAATATATCCTTCAAAATATCACAAGTAAAAAACAAGAACTACATGGAGCTCATTCTCTACCCTTGCCTCTCAATCTCCCTGATTGGTTTTTGTATATAAAATCAATAATATGTCATCAACTCAAACTAAGTGTGGCACATTCCCATCAGAAGTTAGAAAAATGCAGCTATGCCTTGGTTTTGTTCTGAAAAATATTAAGAAGTTGGAATATACAAGAACATTCATGTTTAGTCAACTGCTAGACAAGATCTAAAAACTATAACATGTAATTTGAGAGACTGAACATACCTACTTATGATGGGCTTTTGTTAGGACCAAATATTACACAAGTGTTTAAGTGCAGTTCAGAACAAGATGAACCATTCAGTTTTTACACGTATGGAAGTCTGTACATGGACTGTAACATTAGGATTTGATTAAGGCATGAGTTGATATGTTGTTTGTTGAAAGCTACCAGTGGACTGTATAATAGATGGTATCCTGTACAAAATAAGATAATTTTATCACCACAAAAAGTAGGTTCGACTTCAAAATCTCACTATCATGCCTAGCATATGTGAAGCTTCAATTCATAGGTGAACACTTTAAGTTTTTGACACATGCATTACATGGTCCTAGTAATAATCTATTTTGTTGTGAATTGTGACACACACATCTACACTACTTATGAGTATATTCACATCCACAACCTATGTTAGCTTGATGTCTCATAAAATTTGTAGTTACTCCATTCTTTTGTACCTACCATCCCACAAGGCGGGAGGATTTGTCATATATTTAGTTAGTATGCAAATACATCAAACTCAGGTCTAAGCATTTACAATATGTTTGACAATTTATCCAATACTATCTCTAGATGAAAATCAACCTTCTGAAGCTCATTATGTCAGCATCCAAAGTTCAAAACTTCCATGGCAACCCTAACTGATTGATGCAACAGAAAGAAAAGAAAGAGCATGAGCCATGATGATAAAATGCAAAAAGTTGGCTGGGATATAAAAAAGTGCATGGACAAAAGCCTAGCCTAAGCTCTACTCCCCACATTAGCCCTTACTCAATTCCTGGCTAATGGATGAACTATCAAAATCAAAGGAATTTTGAATATCCCAACCTCGATGAACAATAAGCCACTTCATCTTCATTAAGGGGTTAGTGATGCATTAATAAATCTTATAACCCAAGTTGTGCAAGAAAAAGAAAATCAATGAAGAAAAAGGCACAAAAGAGGAGTGATAAAAATAGGTTGAGGAAAGGGTAACTCAAGTCCCATGATTGCTCCCTCTGCACATTATAATGCTCAAGAATGATGGAATTTCATAGCTGGTACAAATATGGTGGCATCCTCCATGAAGTAAACCACTACCATATCATTAACCCCTTGCACCCATTGATTGATGAGTCAGCCTAGGAACAGCATATGGCACTCCCTCTAACTCAAACAGTATATGGCAACCCGTCTAACTCCATAGGTATGAGGATGTATGAAAGATTATGTCCAATTAGTCCAGCAAGAAAGTACAAGTCCAGCCAGCCAATTTTACATGTCAACCCCATAAGTGAACATATAAACACTATAAGTAAAGGATAGATCAGTGCATTTGAAGACCATCCAAGCAAGAAGATACCCGAGATGTGCAACAAAATCTAGGGGATTACTCTTGAGATCTTAAAGATGGAGCAAAAATGTGATTTGTGGAGTGAACGAGCCATCTGGGCATTTTCCCTATAACATTTGTTCTAGGATGTTTCAAAACGTAAAACTTGGAAGAGATGGAGGTGAGATCTTTGTGTATGTGTGATAGAAATTCCAGACTCTAGTTCACTATAATTTCAGAGATATTCCTGAATGCCCTTGATATGTGCTTCAAACAGGTTAGGTTGGCATTTTTGTTACAACTTGTTTTTGAGATGTTTCAAACTGTGAAATTTGGAGAAGACAAAGTAGAGATCTTTAGGTACACAATGGTAGAAATTTCAGACCTTGGTTTGATATAATTTCAGAGATATGCTCTAAGGAAGTTAGGGTTCCTTAATGCTCCTAAAATATTCCTCAAACAGGTTAGCTTGGCATTTTCGTTATAACTATTTTTTGAGATGTTCAAACTATGAAATACAAAAGAGACATAAGAGAGATCTCTAGGTATCTGTCGAAGAAATTTCGGACTTTAGTTCACTATAATTTCAAAGATATGCCCCATGGAAGTTAGGGTTACTGAACAGTCGTAAAATCGGCTTCCAGCAGGTCAATTTGGCATTTTTGCCATACTTATTTTCTGGGACTTTTCAAACTGTGAAAAATTCAGAGATCCAAGGAGACATAGAGAAGTACCTCAGGTAGAAATTTCATAATCAGATTTGCAAAACTGGATATGTGGGATGTTGTATAAGTTTGTTCTTGGGAAGAGGCCAAAAACAACAAGTTTTGGGTGAAACAAACCTAGTGAAGGCAAAAGCATCAACTAGACCTGGTGAAGGCATTTGCAGCAAGTAGACCTGGTGAAGGCAGAAGCAGCTAACAGACCTAGCGAAGGCAGAAGTAGCAATCAAACTCAGTGAAGTAGATTGAAGCCTAAAAATATCTTGCATCCTCCATAAAGTAAACCCCTACCATATCATTAACCACTTGCACCCGTTGATTGATGGGTCAGCCTAGGAACAATATATACCACTCCCTCTAACTCAAATAGTATATGGCACTCCCTCTAACTCCATAGGAATGAAGATGTATGAAAGATTATGTCCAACCAGTCCAGCTAGAAAGTATAGGTCCAGCAAGTGATTTTACAAGTCAACCGCATAAGTGAACATTTAAACACTATAAGTAAAGGATAGATCAGTGCATTTGAAGACCATCCAAGCAAGAAGACACCTAAGATGTGCAACAAAAGCTAGGGAATTACTCTTAAGATCTTAAAGATGGGGCAAAAATGTGATTTGTGGAGTGAATGAGTCATCTTGGCATTTTCCCTATAACATTTGTTCTAGGATGTTTCAGATCGCACAAGTTGGAAGAGATGGAGATGAGATCTTTGTGTACCTTTGGTAAAAATTTCAGACTCTAGTTCACTATAATTTCAGAGATATTCTTGAATGCTCCTGAAATATGCTTAAAACAAGTCAGGTTGGCATTTTCATTATAACTTGTTTTTCGACATGTTTCAGATTGTTAAAGTTGGAGAAGACAGAGGAGAGATCCTTAGATACCTATGATAGAAATTTCAGACCTTGGTTTGTTATAATTTCAAATATATGCTCTAAGGAAGTTAGGGTTCCTTAATGCTCCTGAAATATGCCTCAAACATTAGCTTGGCATTTTTGTTATAAGTTTTTTCTGAGATGTTTCAAACTATGAAATCCAGAGGAGAGGACAGATCCCTAGGTACCTATCGAAAAAATTTCAGAATATAGTTCGCTATAACTTCAAAGATATGCCCATGGAAGTTAGGGTTACTTAATAGTCCTAAATTGGCTTCAAACAAGTCAGCTTGGCATTTTTGCTATACCTTATTTTTTGGAACTCTTCAAACTGTGAAAATGTCAAAAGATCTAAGTGGACATACAAAAGTACCTCAAGCAAAAAAATCATAATCAGATTGGAAAAATTGGATATGTGGGATGTTGTATAAGTTTGTTCTTGGGAAGAGGCCAAGAACAAGAAGTTGTGGGAGAAACAAACGTGGTGAAGGCAAAAGCGCCAAGTAGACCTGGTGAAGGCAGACGCAGCTAGCAAACCTAGCGAAGGCAAAAGGTGCAAGCAAACTCAGTGAAGTAGGTTGGTGCCTACAAATATCTTGCAAAAGAGAGGATTGATATCTCATGTAGATTGTTGCCTACAAATATTGCAGTAGAGGGAGAAGAGGGGATTAGTGCTTTCTATAGGTTGGTTCCTACAAATTTTGCAGCAGAGGGAGTTGGTGATTCTTGTAGGTTGATGCCTACAAATCTTACAACAGAAGGGATTGGTGTCTCTTGTAGGTTGATGCCTACAAAGCTTGCAACAAAGGGATTGGTGTCTCTTGTAGGTTGGTGCCTGTTACCCACCACTTTGTGGGTGATGTCCATTGGAGAAATTTTTTTCCTAGATGGTACTCATCCGGCAACCAAGAGTCCCTCGTAGCCAACAAATAGCTTGATGTGCCATTTTCTCCGCCACCTGAGCCAGCCATGTGCTCCCTCGCCCATCTATTATGATCATATGTTTGAAGGTGGGCCTTCCAACCCCGAAGGTATGGCTTTTCATTATGTAGTTGGGTATTGTTGTTTACCTATCATGGACACTTTTGGGCATGGATTAGTGGGGTAATTCAGCGGGATGAGTGGGCTAGGTCTATGCTCTTGTCTCCTCTACTTGATTTGATGGTTAACATTGTATCCTAGTCCTGTGGGATCTCCTTTACTGGTTGCTAGCTTTAGGGATGACACTACATGGGAAAACCCTGATTTTGGTTGTGTGACCCCACTTCCCAACACCATATATATCACCCCCCTTCCACTCATTACAACCCCATTCATCACTTTTCCCATCTAGGTCTACATTTGTCCATTGGGTCCACAAGAAGTTAACTTCGCCCTCCCCTTGTCCACACCTTGGGTCGGGCCTGGAACGATGCCCCGTAGGTTGATGCAGCTAAAAAGAAAAGAAAAAACATATTTTGGCCACTCTCAACAGGAAACGTACCATAAAATGCAAAAGATGGTTGGGGAATACAAATTTAGCACGTGGGCAAAAGCCAAACATGAGCTCTACCCCTATCATTATGGCCATCACCCTGGTTCTTAAGGCCCCTCATTGCCCCTTACATCATTAAGGAACCCGTGATTGTCCCAACACCTGGTGGGCGATGATTTGCCCCACCTTAAGGGGGTAATCACTGTTATATCCTACACATCATGCTCTCATACCCTAGAGCCTCGAGCAGTTATGAAGAAAAATCAATCAAAGGCAAAAGGCATGTGAAGAAGGGTGAAAAAACAAAGGTCGAGGTAACTCATGTACCACGATTGCTCCCTCCTACATTCATACAACCAAGTGTGGGCTTCCCCCATTGTAGTTAGCCTTGTACTGTGGCATGTGGCTTGGAGCCTTTCCCCGATGACCCACTCCATTCCATAATTATATTATGTGCCACCTACCGCTTGATGGATGTACCATGGACATGACAACCCCTTTAGAGTTTAAAACCACCTAATGGGGTCCTGGGTTAACCCCTTTATTGAGCTTGGAGACACCTGTACATGCTAAAGCCCACTATGGAAGGGCGTGCCACTATGAAGTGTCTACTTGATTCCATGATTTGTAAACTCTTTTACTCAATTACTCTAATGATTTATTGTACTGGAAGGCAAGGGGACGCAGGTGGGTCTCCATTTGGGGTTTTGTCTCCCTATACAGGGTCCAAGCTCTCCAGAGGGTCATACAGGCATTTGTAGGGTAAGCGTTGGGAGCCATGGGCCTCCACCATAGCAGAGAGCAAATTTCTAGTTCATGGATCCCTCAACACCATCCATTGATTGCTCGTGTTCTGCCTTTTGGATGAGGATGATGCACCTAGACCACCATGCCCAATCGGCTTTAGACTTGCACCACATACTTGGCACATGTTCCAGGGCCCAGATGAGGATGTGTCTCACTATGGGAGATAGAGGGGGGGGTTTATGTCATCATTCTAGCCCTTACAGATGGCATACAAGCATTATCGATCCACTTGGGGACCATGATGATGTCATTGTGCCCCCCACACCCACTTGGGGACAACACATTTGATTTTCTTGGATATCAAGGGGCCACTCCCTTGGTCACTATGTTTCGAGCTTATTTTCTCACCTTGGCACACTTTGGACTCCACTAGGCCTCCTCAAGGGCCCAACGAGTCATTGTATTTACTATTTTTCCCTCTTGGGAGGCTTATTTTTGTATTATGAAGCTATCTTGATGGGCTTGTCAGCAAGGGATGTTATTTTTGCACATTATTTTATTATTTGGGGCTTAATTAGGCATAATTAGGCAAATCAAACTCTTTAGGAAGGATATAAATCGATGAGAGTTAATTTGAATCTCATCATCACTTAGATTTGGATCATTTGTTTCCTCTGGAAATTTCGCTAAGCCTTTTGGTGGATGAATTGGAGATTTTAATGCATTTCAACGTTTGGAAGAGCTTAAATTTTGTCTTGGAGCTTAGATTTTCTTGCATCTTGATGATTGGAATAATCTTGCTATACTTGTGAGAACTCTTTTCATGTTTATCTTATATTTTGTCTTCTGTATTGTATTGATCAATGAAATATTTTCATTCATGAAGTTGGTGTAGTTGCCTTTATGCTTATGCAAAGTTGTTGGTCTTGTCTTTGTGAGGGAATTTTCACGTGGTCATGATGAAGTATGGTGAATTATTGTCCTCGGGGTACATGATTGTTCATGATTTTCCTTGAAAATTCATTAATTGCAACATCAAAGAAGTCTAAACTTTCTTAGTGACCTATTTGTTGCCTCTAAGGCTATGCGAAGTTGCTAGGAGACTCCTTGATCGGGTATAAGACATCGCTAAACATTGATTTGCATTGACTCCATTCTCCCAATAGGCTAGGCACCAGCCTAGTCCTAGATTATCATCAAACGAATTTACTTTTTACTAACTTCTCCTCTTTTCTAAGCCCTAACCTAGAAGGTCGTCTAGTGCATCACACGAATTCAATTGTAGCCATCAAAAATTGATGAAAATTGGCCTAGACATGCGTTGGTGAGTCCTCTAGAGGTTCTCCAAATTTGAGGTTATTAATGGAATTATTGTAATTGATGGCAAAAGACCAGCAAAAGCAAGGTATGCAGGAGCAGGACCAAGGTATGAAGGAGCAGCATACGAAGAGGAGTTGATTGATTAATGTCAATGAATGTTGTTAATGTAATTGCAAAGGTTGAAAGTGATGTGAAGTGCAAAGGTTAAATGTGAAAGTTGAACATTGTTAAAATGGGACATACAAATGCAGATATATATATATGTGTGTGTGTGTGTGTGTGTGTGTGTGTGTGTTTCTTATTGAACAGGAAATGTAGACAATAAAAGAAAATCTGGTTTGTCTCTTGTAATCATTACAGATTAAGCTGTTTTAATTTAGCTCTATTTTATATTCCATTTTACTTTTTCAGAAATGAAAGTGAAGAGATAAGCTTGTGAGCAGTTTTTGGAAGTTCAAGAGGCAATGCTTCATTTCATATTCTTGCAAAGAATACAAACAACCAAGATGGCTTGCTTATAAATATACAATGTGGAATGGTAAAAGGAATTTTTTTTGGAAGAAAAACAATCTGCATAAGAAAGTGGATGAGCAGCAAGGAAAGAGATACAAAGTGAAAAGGAAAAGCAGTGTAGCGGTAGACTTGACAGCAGAACTGTAAACAAGGTAACCAGCGTTTGTGACATGATGTTGTGATTGAGAAATTTTTGCCCCTTTCTATGTTGTAGCTTGAAAAGGAACAGGTTGTAGTCTGTTGAGGTAGGGGCCTCTTGTGGGTCGTAGTCTGCGAAAAACTTATGGGAGTTGGAGCTTCCTTCAAGGTAGGAGCCTCTTGTAGGTTGGAGCCTACAAAAATCTGATGTTTCCACTTATATCTGGTGTCTTCATGTGTTTATTCTTGCTTGTTGTGTGAATGTTTTGAATACTTGATAAATAAATATGCAAATTTCTCTCTTTGACACTTGCAAAAGGAATTCAATAATAATTGAGCACAAACATAAATCATTAACTACATAAGAAGAAGATTAAGTTCAGTAGAAATTAAAATATTGAATTATTGATTCACCCCCCCACCTCTCAATAATTCTCAATCATAAATATCAATTGGTATTAGAACTCGGTTCCTTCAGTAGTAGTCTAACAACTGGAAGGAGGTCCTAAGTCAGTAAAATGGCTAGTCAAGAAGGATGCTCAACAAATAAGGCCCCTCTATTTACTGGTACAAAATATGTCTTCTGGAAAGTAAGAATGAAGACATATTTAATGTCTCTAGGAATAGAAGTATGGGTTGCTGTGATGATGGGGTATGAAGAACCAAAGGAAACAACTAGTGACAAAGGTGTCAAACTGAATTTTATAGCTAATGCAAAAGCTATGAATGAACTTCTAAGTGATCTATGTAAGTCTGAATTTATCAAAGTAATGTATTGTGAGGCAACTAAAGATATCTGGGTTAGATTAGAACATATTCATGAAGGAGATAAAAAAGTGAAGATGGTTAAATTACAAGTGTATAGAACACAGTTTGAGACCTTAAAAATGAATGAAGATGAAGATATAGCTAAATTCTTTTAAATATTTGATGAAGTTGTAAATACTAAAATAGCATGTTGGATCTAGGAGAAACAATCAATGAAAGTTAAATAGTTCATAAAATTTTGAGGTCATTACCTTCTAAATTCAATCCTAAGGTTTCAGCTATTGAAGAAACAACAAACTTTGAGACTTTGAACAGAGATCAACTACGTGGCTCTTTGACAGCATACGAGATGAGAATTCCAAAAGGGAAGGCAACCAGTAGAGAAGTAGCTTTCAGAGCAAACAAACCCATAAAAGAAAAGGAGCGGTCATGCTCAAGTTCTAATGAAGAAGAAACAAAATTTGTCAGGAGGTTGAAAAAAGGCACAAGTAAGTATAAAGGAAAACTTCCATTTAAGTGTTTCAATTGTGGAAGAGTGGGACATTATGCATCAAAATGCCCTTGTAAGAAAGAGGAAAATCAACCTAACAGGAAAGAGAAGAACAAGTCTAACAAAATGCAGAAAGAGAGACAATTCAAAAAGAAGAATTTCTATGCTCAAGAAGATAGAAGTGGATCTGAAAGTTTCAATGAATCCTCTAGTGAAGATGGAACCAGTGAATTCATGTTGATGGCCTTGGAAGAACTTGAAAAGGATTGCCAGGAATATGAAGAAGAAGAGGAAGGTGAGGTAGACCTTGAGAGGGAGTTAATCAGTGCCCTAGACGAAATAGAAAGGCTTAAACTAAAGATAGAAAGCAGAAAGAGATCATATTGAAATATGTAAAGAAAGAATCAAGTTAAGAAGACATTATCAAGTTGAAAGTTGAACTTGAAGAAGCAAAGAAGGTGCAAGACATTTTAATGAAGCAAATAAAAGAGAAAAACCAGGGGTGTAAAAGATTGGAGGAAGAGGTGGTATGTCTAAAGAAAAAGCTAGAGAAGGCTCAAACTGAACTAAACATGAATATTCAGCAGATAAAAGGGTCTGAAAAACTAGATGTGATATTAAATGCTCAAAGGTCTCCACTCATAAAGACTGGGTTAGGATATGAAAGAGAATTCAGTAAATCTAAGGCAGAGGATAAAAAAACAATCACCTTTGTAAAAGCTGCTAGGGGAGAGGATGACTACTCACATCAATCTGAGAACAAAAACTTGAGCAACACTTCAACATCAAGTGAACAATTGCAAAGGAACACTGTCAATAAAGTGCAGAAGGCAAAAGAAATGGACAATCAAACAACAATCTATCAGAGACCTCACTTCTTCAGGAGACAGGATTATCAAATGTCAAGATGGTTAGATTCTCAAACAACATCCACTACCAGGTACAGATATTTGTTTTATCGATATTGTTACTATTGTAAAAACTTTGGACATAAAGCCATAAATTGTAGATCTTATGTCAGAAGAATTGATGTGGGAAATTTTAAAATGAGAAACAATGGATTCACAAACTTTAAAATAAACATGAATTGAATCAAAAATGCATTTGCTCCTCTCCTTAATATCACAGAATGTTTCTATTGCCACAACTTTGGGCACAAGTCTTGTGAATGTCGGCTTAAAGACAATAGATTAACATCTCAGAACATTTATAGAACAAATAAATGCATGCAATGGAGAAGAAGGTAGAGGAAAAGAAACTTGGTAAGTGTGATCTAGTTTTGTATGCTCAAGATCAAAACAATAAATTGTACGTGGACAATGGCTATTCTAGACATATGACAGGAGATAAAAGCAAAGTTTGTTTCCTTGAATGAAAATAAATCTGGAAATGTCACATTCAGTAATGATGAAGCAGAAAGAATTAGAGGACGATACAGTCAATCTGAACAACGAAAGAGGAAAGGCTCAAGATGTATTGTTTGTAGATGGTCTAAAACATAATTTGTTGATTGTAAGTCAAATGTATGACAAAGGGTGTGATGTCCTCTTTAGAGCTCAAGATTACGAAATCAGGTCAACATCTACAGGAAAGGTTCTGGCTAAAGGAGTTCGAACTGAGAATAATGTATATATCTTGAAAAAAGAGAGTGAGGAATGCCACATTAGAAAACAAGATGAACCCTGACTATGGCATAGGAGATTGGAGCATCTCAACTTTGATCGCATCATCAAACTCAGTAAGAAGGGAGCAGTGAGAGATCTACCAACAATAAAGAAGCTTCAACATACTATCTACAAGTGATGTCAAATGGGCAAAAAACGCGAACATCATTCAAAGTCAAAGATAAACTATCAAGTAGTAAGCCTTTGCAGCTAGTTCATATGGATTTGTGCGGGTTTTCCCGAATAGAAGCACCAGGAGGAGAACAATATTTCATGCTAATAATCGAAGACTATTCGAGGTTGAGTTGGGTGACATTTCTCAAAAATAAGTCAGAAGCATTTGAGAAATTTAAAACATTCAAGGCATTGGCAGAAAATCGGCAGGGTGCAATATAAAGTGTATAAGGTCAGACAAAGTGTAATGCCCTAACCACAACTTAAATGAAATTAATGCCATAACCACAACTTAAATCTTGTAAATTCTACTTAAATCTAACAATTGTAATTTTTAAACAGAAACTTATCAGTTTAATACAGAAATACATACCTGACTTTCGAGTTTGAAGTCGATCCTGCGTTGTTGTAGCTCCAATTTGCTCTTGTTACCAAATGACCAAAACCTCCCTGCCAAACTAGGCATAATCTTGGTACCCAGCTCCAAAATACTTCCAATCTGAAGTAATTTGGCCCCCCATGCCCAAAAGCTTCAAGAACAATTGCGATTAGATCAGTATCGATGACACCATGGCATACTCCAGTAGAAGACGGATAGGATGAGAGCGGAAGAGATTATGAAGGATAGGATGATTCTAGAATAGCTTGGGAACTTGGCAAGGTATAGCTATGAAGATTGTAAAGCGATAAATGTTCAAAGTACAAATCCTACATAATTATACTAATCACTAACTAACTACTAATACACTACATAAACCATAACTTCGGGACAAAGTTTTCTGAAAAAAGGGTGTATGTAATGACCCACTTCAAGTTATCAAGAACATGGAAATATTAGCGTGCATATGACACATGCATGTGATAGCTACATATGCATGTATCGCATGCACAACATTAGTATATGTAGTAACCAATTATGGGAAATATCCAAGTATAAGGTAATGAATTAATTATCTAAGTGGTAAGTAGATACCAACGTATTTATGAAATACTTAATTATACCACCATCTTAATATTGCTAGAATATGATTCAAAATATATATAATGACAAGGGATTTTAGTAACTAAAAGGAGAGTATATATATTGTTTATTATACATCAAATAAAATGTTGAGGAAATAAGATAAATGATAATAAGGAAGATGAATTACAAGGAGAATAGTAAGTAGAAAATGTAATGTATAATAAAATATATATATGGAATAAGTAAGTAAAATAGGTTAGAACAGAATAAAGAATAAATAAGATAAAGTATAAAGATAAAGCAATAAGAATAAAATGAAATAATAATATAAATCTTTAATGTTCTAAGATAAAATTATTAGACTTAAAAGAACTAATTAGAAAAAGAACTACAAAGAAATTAACCGTATAAGTTTTAAATTAAATTTTAAAAAGGAAAATCACTCAAACGGTGAAGGAGGTATTAAATAAAAAATCTTATCTACCACTAACATATGATTGTCTCTAACATAAAAGGAGGAGCATCCTGGACGCAGGAGTATGCTCCACTTGTGACCAACTCAAAGCCCTTATGTGGAAAGGCAGTGAATGGGAGATGATATAAGATAATGGAGGAGGACAGAAGGGGGGAATTACAGTGAGAGAGGGAAGGGAAGAGGAAGAAAGTGATAGACAGTGAGAAAAATTGAGCAATTGTTCTTGAATCTTTTGGGCACGAGGGGGCCAAATTACTTCAAATTGGAAGTATTTTGGAGCTGGGTACCAAGATTATGCCCAGTTTGGCAGGGAGGTTTCAGTCATTTAATAACGGGAGCAGATTGGAGCTACAACAACACGAGATCGACTTCAAACTCGAAAGTCAGGTATGTATCTGTGTATCAAATTGATAAGTTCCTGTTTAAAAATTACAGTTGTCAAATTTAAGTAGAATTTACAAGATTTAAGTTGTGGTTAGGGCATTAATTTCATTAAAGTTGTGGTTAGGGCATTACACTTTTTTCTCGATTTGTGCGTGTCATCCTTGCACAGGGGCCATGCTAATCTTCTTTGTATCATTCCAATTTACATCAAATAAGTTTGCAGACCTATGTCATGAATTTGGGATAAAACAACAGTATACTATTGAAAACACACTGCAACAGAATGGAGTCGCAAAAAGACAAAACAGGTCTGTTCAGCAAATTGCTAGAGCCATGATCCAAGAAAGAAACATTGCTCAAACCTATTGGGTAGAAGCGGTGCATACAGTGGTAAATATTCTCAATAAGGCACATCTCAAACCAAACTGTGATAAGACACCTTATGAATTGTGGCATGGGAAACCAACATCAATCAAGCATTTTAAAGTATTCGGGAGTAAATGTTATATCAAAAATAATGATGAAAAGCTAAGAAAGTTTGATGCTCGATTTGATGAAGGAATATTTTGGGATATTCGTCAAAAAGTAAGGGATACAGATATTATAATAAAAGATTGCATAAGATTGTGGAATGCATAGATGTTAAGGTTGACAAAGAGTCCCCCAATAAAACCAAGAGCACAAGTTTTATCAAGCCTCCAGATCATCATCATCATATTAGTAAAGAGAGTGAAGTACAAGATGTAGAATTAGAAGATACAGAGACTTATTCAAAAGGACCCTCAAGACACACTCAAAAGAATCATCCTGAGAATCAAATTATTGCAGATAAAAGTGTAGGAGTACAAACAAAGAGGCAACTAGCAAAAAAATCTAAGCAAGTTCATATAGCTATGTTGTCACATATAGAGCCAAAGAACTTTGCAGAGGCAAGTAAAGACAAAAATTGGACAGATCTTATGAACGAGGAGTTAGATCAAATTGAGAAGAATGCGACTTGGGAACTAACAACAAGCCCTGCCAGAAAGAATGTCATTGGCACAAAATGGATATTCAAAAATAAGAAGAATGAACAGGGTCAAGTTGTTAGAAGCAAATCCAGACTAGTGTGTAAGGGTTTCTCACAAGTGGAAGGTCTTGATTATGAAGAGACTTTTGCACCAGTCGTGAGATTGGAGGCAATCAAGATGTTTTTGGCCTTTGCATGCTACAATGATTTCAAGGTGTACCAAATGGATGTAAAGTCTGTCTTCCTAAATGGTGATCTTGAGGAAAAAGTCTGTGGAACAACTTGAAGGTTTTTCATTATCAGATAAGCCTAACTATGTCTACAGGTTAAAAAAAGCACTATAAGGTCTTAAACAAGCACCACGAGCGTGGTACTCTAGATTGGACAAGTAAGTTCAAAAACAGGGTTTCAAGAGAGGTGGAGCTGAAGCCTGATAGTAATCTGTACATAAAGGTTGATGGGATGAATTACTGATTATAGTTGTGTGTGTGGCTAATATTATGTTTGGCAGCAACAAATATCATCTAGTAGAATGGTTTGCTGAAGAGATGAAGACCAAGTTCGAAATGTCTATGATTGGAGAACTTACCTTCTAATTAGGGCTCCAAATCCTACGAAATCCTGGAGGCATATTCATTTCTCAAGAGAAATACCTAAGAGATATGTTGAAAAGATTCCAAATGGAAGATTGTAAACCTGTTTCAACCCCCACGACTACTGGTTGTAAGTTATGTGCAGATGATGAATCACCTGATGTGGATCAAAAGCTTTACAGATCTATGATAGGAATTTGTTATACCTAACCGCTTCTCGACCAGATATAATATTGGCAGTCAAATTAGTAGCAAGATATCAATCAGCACCCAAACAAAGTCGTTTGTTAGCAACAAAAAGGATATTCAAGTACTTGAAAGGGACTACAGGCTATGGACTATGGTATCTGAAAAGTAAGGACTTTACATTGACAGCATACACAGAGTTGCAAATTGGGCGAGCTGTGTAGATGACAGAAAAAGTACAAGCGGTGGTGCATTCTACTTAGGAGAGTCTTTGGTGGCATGGTTAAGCAAAAAACAAACATCAGTTTCTCTATCTACCGTGGAAGTTGAATACATAGCAACTGTATCCTGTTGCACACAAGTGTTGTGGATGAAACAGACACTACAGGACATGAAGGTAAATTTTAATGAACCTATATCTATCAAATGCGACAATACAAGTGCAATAAACATTTCAAAAAATCTTGTGCTCCATTCAAAGACTAAGCATATACCTATAAAGTACCACTTTCTCAAAGAACAAGCTGCTCAGCAAACAGTGAAGTTGGAGTACATACCCACAAAAGAACAAATAGTAGATATATTTACAAAGCACCTTGCTAGAGAACCATTTGAATATCTAAGAAACAAGTTAGGGATAATTTATGCAAACTCTCTTCACTAATGTGACTTCAGAAAGAGAACCTAAAATACTGCAGAGTATACGAAATTGAGCATGATCTAAGGAGGAGATTCTAGGAGCAGGAAGGAGTAATGAAGAGGATCAAGAGACTTATGATTATGTCAAGATTTTGAAGTAGTTACAAAGGCAGCAAGAACAAAAGCATCATCAAATTGTGAGATCAAGCCACTTTCTTTAGGAGCTAACAACAGCAATCAGGTTCACCATTCAAAAGTCCATTCTTCAATGAAATTTTTTTTCACATGTATATATCCGGTATATAAACGTGTAAATAAATATTTTCAAGCATACATAGTACTGCTAAGACAATTGCATGTCTAGGCAAAGCATGTTGGAAGATAAGCCTAACTTATTGTATAACTGCATCATCAATTTTTCTCAAAATTCTTCATTTTCTGATAAATCTAAGTGTTTATATGGAATGCATCAATTTACATTATGATGATCCCTGTTAAACATTTGATGTATAAAAACCTTAGATCCATCCAAATAAAAACATGGAAGCAAAAGCAAAGGTACTACCATCAAATGGAGGAGAAAATTCTATTCTTTTCAAATATACACATGCAAGTAAAAGCAAAGGTATTGACATCAAAGCGGAGGAGCGGATTCTATTATGGTCAAATATATATGCATTCAAGAAAAAGAAAAAGTATTGCCATCAAGTGAAGGAGCAACTTCTAGATATATTTTTATGTTTGGTTTATAGGAGCATTCATCATGAAGCATCATGAGATCTACATCTGAACAATATTATTTGAAATCTCCACATGAAGACATCTATCTCAGCAACTAATCAAATGTTGTACCAATGTAAAGGATAATTTCATGTACATATCCCTTTTGATTGGAAGAGACTGCTATTGAAATGAAAATGGTTCTGCAAATAATTAAATTACATTGCTACAATTCACTGCATCACTAGGATTTCTCTAAATCCTTTAGCAATGTTATATGAGACTCAATGATTTGGATGCAAGAAGAGTTAAAGTGCATTCATCATCAATAAAAGAAATCTCTTGGAAAGCATCAGCAACCTAGTTGAAAATGAAGATCAGATGAGGATTGACCATCTCATGAGGATTGGAATGAATAATCAATACATCAAGAGCGTATAGCTATTCTAAAGCATAGCATTTAAATTCAAATAGAGCATTCTCCATATCTATTCAAGATTCAAAAAATAAAACTCATATATCTCATTGCAAGCAAATGAACAGACATTCAAAACCACTGTGTTTCCAAGTCTATTCTCTACCATCATTGAGATGCAATTTCTAAGCATCCAATACTGAGAAAACTTCAAGAACAACAATTTTTTGAACAAAAAGCTACCATTGCATGCCATTGAAAAGGGTATCCCTAGCATTGATTGTTTACATACATTAAAAATCTTCAAAGAAAAAGGAGATTCCTAAGAGTTCAAGAAAAACTTAGAGTAAGCACCAAGAAGGAAATGGCAACCCAAAGAGAATTGAGTGCTCAAAGTAGTTCACCCATGTAATGGAGAGAATAAGTTGTTGAAGAAAAGATGTTGGAAGGAAAAAAAAAAGTAATGGAAGATTAATAATGATAGGTACAGAATGGTAGAAGACAGAATGAGAACAATATGACAGGAGACATAAAGATAATAAAAATGGGCAGCCCAACATAAATACGTTACTAATGCAAATGGTTGAATGTATAGTGTTGGAATATAATGATGAAATCGATACATGCTCCAGCATTGATTTCTTAATACAGATAGGCAAAACGTTACCACCTGCAGCTCAACGTATATTATTTGTCGCCTAAACTAAGAGACAAATAGTATTATTATTATTTGCTCCAACGTTATTGTTGTAGCAAGAGACAAATGGGTATTTTGCAGCTAGAAAAACCTATTATTTGCAGCCAAAAAACCTATCATTTGTTCAACGTACATGCCTCAACCTATATTATTTTCAGCGCTTATTATTTGCTCCAGGAAATTTCCTTTAAGCTCGAGCATACTTCTGTTACCCCAATGAAGCCCAATGTATATGCCCCAGCGTTATATTGGTTCAACGTTTATGCTCAAACGTATACTGCTTGAACAAATATTGCTTCAAAGTATTATTGTTTCAACCTATTATCATTTCAATGCTCCAATTGTATATTGTTTCAACGCTTATATGTCCAACGTATATTGCTTGAACGAATATTGCTTCAACATATTATCGTTTCAACATATATGCTTAAGATCCACATGATTATCGATTATCGTTTCAATGTATTATCGTTTCAACGATTATCGTTTGGAACGAATATTTATTGTTGCCAATGATTATAGTCTCAAAGTATATGCTCCAAGCTCCAACGTATGTACTCCAAGCTCCAATGGTCAAAGTATATTATTTACTCACCATATATTATTTGTCCAATGTATTAAATGCACCATATGTAACGCTATATGCTGGATATCGTCTGCTTCTGTACACCAGAATGCAGTGTTCAAATATAAACATTAGCTTGTAGCACTCTCACGGTTTGCAGTAATCAATATGACACATACTTACCTTGTCACATTGGCACATCATGTATTAATTAACATTCATCATAAACCAATGTGTCATGTGCGTTGGAGCAGGAATCTACAACATGTTCTGAGGAATACACATCATAAAATTTCAGCCCATTCAATAGGCGTAGATTCGGCCCCTCTAAGATTTTTGGCCAAGCCATTTGAGGCGCAAACCTATGGCCTCTTGATCAACGCTGAACGTTGCATATAATATCAATTGTGTGAATATTCGCATTCTTCTAAAGTTGATTTTCCTGTAGCAAAATGTGTGTACCCATTCGCATCCTTTCTGAAGCATTCGTCATACATTCACCATACATTCACATCCTTTATGAAGCATTCGTCATACATTCGCCATACATTCGCATCCTTTCTAAAGCATTACATCGTCATACATTCGCATCCCTTCTGAAGCCTATGAATATTTGCATCCTTTCTGAAGCATTGCCCTGAGCTATTGTTGTGTATGAAATCGGATGTAGTGTTACGTAGGCACGTTAGCACACAAGACAAATCTACACGCAATCCATACAAGGGACCAATCTACGCAGGGCATGTCCAACGTTGCTTTTATATTTCAACGCAACTTTCAATGCAGATTTCAATTTACTATGAGATTTCAACAGAGATTTGTAGGCCCCATTCACAAAATATCCACACTACAATTACTTCAACACTGCAATGGCTCAACGCTGTAGTGGCTCAACAACTCCACAACTGGTACACAGGACTCCTCCACGGTGGCTCAATGGCCCAAATATTTTTATGCATATGCAGGTGCTCCAGTGAGTCATTAAAGGTCTTCACTGTCCTAGATGAATGAAGATGTTATTACTACAAGAGTTTATGTTGTTGACATTCAAAGTTTAGTATGACTGATGTATTCAGGAAATAGGGTTTCATGCTTAATGTTGGTGAGTTGTTGTTGTAAATGCTATGTTCATTATAAGAAACGTTGTGCGCTCGTGGAGACTATCAAGCATTGTAATGAGGATTCCAAGCTAGTCATCTTTGGTCACCTCCTTAGCTTGCAATTCCAATAAATATGACAAAGTAAAGTTCACTTGGTACATTGCTTCATTGTACCGAGCTGCACAATTACAAGTGTACGCGGAAGCTTCTTTCGAATGGGCATATTGGCCACTAAGAAAAATTGGTACCTTCTATTGTGCATCAAACCAAAGTTGATTTTTTTTCTTCCTCGGAAGAGATCAATCAGTGATATTTTATCATATAACTAAGTCGATGAATACGTCTGGTTGGAGAATAAGTAGCTACAACAAGAGCTATGAATGAAATAATGCCACAATCCAAGGCCAAACCTGACCATTTTGGTTGCTATGGAAGGTGAATTAATAGGGATATGATTGTGGTATCTTGGGCAGCCTACTCTCATTTGTGATCAATTTTTGGTATGTAGCATTAAAGAGCGTTGAGCTTAGTTATTTTTCAACAGTGTTCATTATGGACCAACTTTCAGTGTTCATCCCTAGAAATTTTGAAATCTTGATATATATATATTATATATAATATATATATTTTATACATTGAATTTAGGGTTTTAGGCCCTAATTCATCAAAGATGATGGAATGATATATTTGAAAGCATTTAATGGTATATTTCTTCCATGATATATTGGAAAGTTGCTCTATACATTCATTAGACATATTGGAAAGTTGATTTATATTATTCACATATGTTCAAATAGTATATGCACATATCGGGATTTCTTCAATCCCCCTTGTCATTGATGTCAAAGGGGGAGTTCAGTAGAAGAGAGAGGAGAGAAGCGTTTTGCCATCAATGCCAAAAGGGGAGCTTGATGGAATTATTGTCATTGATGGCAAAAGACTAGCAAAAGCAAGGCATGCAGGAGCAGGTGCAAGGTATGAAGAAGCAACATAGGAAGAGGAGTTGATTGATTAATGTCGATGGATGTTGTTAATGTAATAGCAAAGGCTGAAAGTGATGTGAAGTGCAAAGGTTGAATGTGAAGGTTGAACATTGTTAAAATGGGACATTACAAATGCAAAAATTATATATATATATATAGATATATATATGTTTCTTACTGAACAAAAAATGTAGACAATAAAAGAAAATATGATTTGTCTCTTGTAATCATTACAAATTGAGTTGTTTTAATTCAGCTCTATTTTATATTACAAATTACTTTTTTCAGAACTGAAAGTGAAGAGACAAGATTGTGAGCAGTTTTTGGAAGTCCAAGAGACAATGTTTCATTTCATATTCTTGCAAAGAATACAAACACCCAAGATGGCTTGCTTATAAAATATACAATGTGGAATGGTAAAAGGACCTTTTTTCGAAGAAAAACAATTTGCATAAGAAAGTGGATAAGCAGCAAGGGAAGAGATACAAAGTGAAAAGAAAAAGCAGTGCAGCAGTAGACTTGACAGCGAAATTGTTAACAAGATAACCAGCATTTGTGACATGATGTTGTGATTGAGAAATTTATGGCCCTTTCTATGTTGTAGCTTGAAAAGGAACAAGTTGTAGCCTATTGAGGTAAGAGACTCTTGTGGGTCGTAGCCCGCAGAAAACTTGTGGGAGTTGGAGCTTCCTTTGAGGTAGGAGCCTCGTGTAGGTTGGAGCCTACAAAAATCTGATGTAATAAGGAGTAGTGACTTGCCTTCACATCACTTTCAGCCCACAAATTCATGGTTTTCTCCCTTCGGGGTTTCCACTTATATTTGGTGTCTTCATGTATTTATTCTTGCGTGTTGTGTGAATGTTTTGAATACTTGATAAATAAATCTACAAATTTCTCTCCTTGACCCCTGCAAAAGGAATTCAATAATAATTGAGCACAAACATAAATCAGTAATTGCATAAGAAGACAATTAAGTTGAGTATAATTAAAATATTGAATTATTGATTCACCCCCCCCCTAGTAATTCTCAATCATAAATATCAATTCTAACGATGGATTCTTGAGATATCCCAAGCCCTAGCTTGGAAACAATTTCCCTAGTTTGCTTTTGGTTAGTGGCTTCATTAAGGATCATTGTATTGGACGTTAAAGTCAAATCCCATCTCTTTGATCCTTTTCTTATCCTTCACTTGATCAAGACCCATTGTTTGAAGCCTCACTCCAAATCCTTGACCTCGTTTGGGCCCACTCGGGCTTCTTTGTGGTCCCACTACCTTATAACTTCAATTTCACAAAGATCACTTAGGAGCCCTATTATTCTAGGACTCCTTCGTCTCAGGCACCTCTTTTCAAGTAATACTCCTCAAACCCTAGGTTAAGGTATCCTCTTAGCCCTTCTAAGAGAGCCATCCATCCTATTTCTATAGCAAGTAAACCCATTATATGAGCCTTTCTTGTGAATAAGCTTTAGGAATCACTTTACATCCCATCATTGATCCATATATCCGAGTGATTCATCTCATATCGGGACTCCTCCCATCTGCGAAAGTCTGCAAAGAGCGGGGAGCTTTAGCTGAGGTGACAGTGGGCTATCGCTCCATCGTTGCCACTTGACCTAGTAGTTGCTCTATAGGAACCCCTCTTAGGACCCCTGCTAGTTTGAGCGATAATAGTGCCTACAAATCTTGCAACAAGGGGATTGGTGTCATTTGTAGGTTGGTGCCTACAAAATCTATTATAAGGAAGTTTTCACTTATTTATTGTGTTCCAAATGTGAGATTGTTTGGTTATGATTCATGAATGTTTAAAATAAGTAAGAAATTGTCCTATATTGATTCACCCCCCCTCTCAATATCAGTGTGAATCCAACAATTTGGTTCTCTGCAAAACCCTTAAACTCCTGAAATTGACTAAAGACCTCATTCTTGGTCTTCATGAAGTAAATCCATGTCGTTCTAGAGAAGTCATCTATGAAGGTCACATGGTAATTGTAAACATTCAAAGACGAAACTCACATAGGCCCACACATGTCTGAATGCACCAAATCTAATATCCCCTTGGACCTGGTACCAATGCTTGGAAAAGTCATCTTAGCATACTAGCCAAGTGCACACACCTTTCTGCTCTACATTGAACTCTAGAGGACCAGTGACAATCTCCCTTAGTATCGATAAAGTCCTGCAATGCAAGCGACCCATCCTCCTATGCCATATCTCGCACAAGTAGTCATTGTCATGAACTAGAGGACTTGCAAGCTAAGCCTGCAGCATGCACAAGTTACCCTCTCTCCTCCTAATTACATGCCCTGCACTTGGACTACAAGTTTTCAGCCTAACAAGTACCTATCCATCTCGGAAACACAACTTGTATCCCTTGTCCCCCATGGCTAAGACTGCTAGAAGGTTCTTTGTTAGCCTTGTTGAAGAATCTTAGGGCATGCATATTAAGGTGATTCTTCTTATACATGATAACAATTTGTGAAGCATTCATACAATTTATCTTAGTTTAGTATTCTATTCATTATTAGTATGTGTATTTACTTCATCAAACTGCTACCAAAACAAAAGAGACAAGAACACAAATGTTTGGCTCTCTACCAGGGCCAAATCCACTCCCTCTTGGAGAGGAAAACCCATGCGTAAATTCTTCTTATAGAGATTCCATTGACGAATACCAAGACCATGACCCTTGAAACACTTTGCCTCTCCAAGACCAAGACATCAATCCTCTTCTTTTTTGTTGCTGAGATCATCACCATCATTGATGTCATCATAGTTTTACTGCTGCTACTCCTTTACTTAAATGATCCAGTTGCTTCTTCACCAACATCATCATTGCTATTGAAGTTTACAATAAAGTCACTGAGATCATTGTTGCCACATCTCTCCTGCACCTTGTTGCACTGAGATCATCACCATTAGATCACAAAAAAACGAGATCATGATTCATGTCTATTATGATCACAGTTCTATCAAGACCTTGACTATGATATTTGTTACTGCTCTTCGTAGCACATCAGGATTGCATTATGTTATATCTGAATACTGTGACAGCTAGTAAGACTGTATGTCTCCCATCACAAGTATGTTGAGAATCTATCATCAACGAAATCTTATTTCATCTTCAAGTTGTGACAAGACTGTACCATATATATATATATGAGATTAAGTTAACGTTTGACATGGTCTTCATTAAGCCAAGAGAGAGATCTATCATTGTCGTTTCAACGTGTCTAGACTGCTACGAGAGAACCACCGAGATCTAATGCCAAGATTATTCCTTGTTATGCCGAGATTGGTCTATCACTGTAATGCCGAGTCTAGACCTTCAATCATTGTAGCGTTCATGATACGATGTCATTCTGGTTCATTTAGGCGAGATCATGACCGCACCTATACCCCAAATGAGGTGCAGTCAAACCCTAGGTGCAGGTCTGTTTCTTCATGTGAGATTTCTCCTTTCTTGATTGCGGATCTTTGAGATATGATCCTCGTTTACTGCGGTTCCTTAACCCATTGATCTGCAGCTCCTTAACCCTACTGCGGCTCTTCTCCTTTGCGAAATTTCAGAGGCAATTACAACTTTTGTCTTTCCCATTTGCAGATACCCCAACAGGGTATTTATAGTGGTTGTGCACATATAATTTGAGCTGACACTACCTTATGAACTGACGTGTCTATTGCTTCCATCCGACATGACATATTTATATATTTAAATCATTTATTTGGAGCCGACATGAAGTATTCTTCCTTGTTTTCGCTTGCAAACTTCTTGGAGGATTATGCTTGGTCTTTGGAGGGTTGCTACATATCTTGTACGCTAGAATACATTGCACATATGCTCATGACATGACTCTTTGAAATATAAACAAAATCCTAAAGACATCAAGAAAAGGTCTTAGACCTAGTTACACTTCTTGCTCATGAAACCCATGTAGCAAGATTACAAAAATAATTTATTTTCTTTTATTACATCAAATACAAAGATCATGTCATTATGAAGACCGAACCTAGTTACACTTTCTTCAACAAGCCTTGGCACTTAAAACACATTTATCACCTCCAAAGGTCCTCCTGACTCTAGCTGAAATTTTACAGTCCCAAACCCCTCTACTGAATACTTGGCATTATTTTCAAGCTCCACATGTAGATATGAATCTCCTTTTGAAATATTGGTGAACAACTCTCATGATCCCGTCATGCGATGAGAAGCACCATTGTCCATGAACCAAGCATCCTTTGCTATGGTAACAGAAAAGCAGGACACCAACAAAAACTCCTCAAACTTGGTGGCATATTCATTGATCTATGAATTTGTTAAAGCAGGAACCCGTGCCTTCCCCTTTCCCTTCTTCTTGTGCAGACATTGACCTACATAATGGCCAAATTTATGACATGAAAAGCATTTTACTTTACTCATCTATTTCTTTGTTTCAACTCCTGAGCCAGCTTCTCCTTTGAAATTCTTCTTGGTCTTCCCCTTGCCCTTCCTTCCCTCATAAGCAAGGGCAAGGGTTTCATCATCACCCTTGTCCTAGCCAGCCACCCTGTAGAGATTCCTCTCAAATCTCCTCTTGGATAAAATCATCCCACAACCTTTCCTAGTCTGAAAGTTTCTCTCGTGCCACAATACCTTTGACAAAGGAGCCCATGGCTTAGTGAAGCCATTTAGGGCCATCCTCACCAATTCTTGATCTAACACAACCTCCCTAGTTGCAACCAACTCATCATGGACTTGTGAGATCCTGGTGACATAAGATGCTACAATATCTATATTTTGGAGATCTTGGTGGCCCTAAGTTTCTCCCTTAGAACCATCTTCCTGTTTTGGTTATCACTATGATATAATTTTGTCAAAGCCTCCCACATGTCCCTGGAAATCTTCTTTCCAAGAAGATGAGGGATCACATGATCCTTCACCGCATCCAAAATAATCATTTTGGCTTTCACATCCTTTTGGTTATGGATGGCCAGCAGGGCAGGATTAGTAGGAGGGGTGTGTTTCTAATCTCCTAACTCTCAGATCCCATTCTTCGTCAACACCAATGCTATCCTCTCCTTCAAAGGACTGTAGTTGGATGCACCCTCCAACCAGACTTCAAATCTGTGTCCAATTGCAACCATCTTTCCAACCTCCGAATCAAATAAACAACCCAAAAAAAATATTGTTGCTAGAAATTATCCAGCTAAAGCCATAGAGACAAATTGATCTTCCACTCTTACAGAGTTTAGAGCTCCGATACCATCTTAATTTTTCTAATACCAAATCTGATTTAAATTCCTAGCAATTTATTTTATGCCCAAAAAAGTTATTTACCCAAACAAATTATATTCTAAAAATCTGTTGAATAAAAACACACTGGTATTTTAACTTATAAAAATATTTGAGGCAAAAAACAGCTGAAAACTCAATCACAAACATAGCAGAAATTTTCTACCCTCTAAATTTATCCTTCATTAAATTGCTCAAGAAAAATAAGGGCTCCCTTAAGAGGAAAAATGGCCCTCAAATAAATACAGAAATTATATAGCAAAATGGAACATGGAAATCTTGGCCCTTTGAAAACTCGGCCTCTTGGAAATTTTTGGCCCCTAGAGAAATCAGCTTCTGCAATTTGGCCTCCTCTCTCCTAGCCCTATATGGCCTGCGTAGTGGAAGAATAACACACCCTTCATCTAGGCCATATGTCCCCCTGCGCAACCCTCCAAGCTGAGTTTTAGCTTCCCTACAAATTTGGCCTTCTCTCTACAATATCTCAACCCCTTCAAAATTCTCTCACTAGAATTTCCTTGTTGCAACTCTTCCTTCTCTTTAGCCTTTAGTCTCTCACTCCACTTGAGAAAATTGTTCTCTGAATGATTCATAAAAGTCAAAACCCTATAATTATCATTGAGCCAAAAACCTTAATCCTCAATCTCCAAAGTGATGGATGGATAGGATAAAATCCTATCCCACTTAGGTCAATAATAGAGATTAGATCTAATTCATTCAAGTGATTAATCACTTTTCCTTAAAAAAATTTAGCCCAACAACCATCATTAATTAATGTATTTTTCCTAAGTTAGACTTATGACAGAAATCATAAAAGTCACTTACTCGACATCAGCAAATACCTAGACAATCTTGGACCACTCCTAAATACTTGACACATAGCCTATACAAAAGTACACATCCACTGTTATATCATCAACATATATAAGTACTTGCCTCTCTTTTTTCTATGTGTGGGGCTTGTTACCGCTCAAACTAGCAAGGGTCCTAGGAAGGGATACTATAAAGCAACTACTAGATCTAGTGGCAACAATGGAACGATATCCCATTGTCACCTCAGCTAAAGCTCCCTGCTCTTTACAAGTTTTCATCGATGGGAGGAGACCCGGTGTAGGAGGAATCACAAGGATGAATTGATCAATGATGGGATGAGGAGTGATTCCTAAAGCCTATTCTCAAGAGAGGCTCAGATAAATGGCTTACTTTCTTTTAGAAGCAAGGTGATTGGCTCTCTAGGAAGGGTTCAGGGGATACCTAGGCCTAGGTTTGGAGAATATTCCTTAACAAGAAATATCCTAGACCTAAGAATCCTCAAGGAAAAATGGCTTCTATGTAATCCTTGCAAAATTGGAGCTACAAGGTTGTGGAACCACAAAGAATCCAAGTGGACCCAACTAGGTCAAGGGTGTGGGGTTGATCATCAATAGATGGGCTTGACTGTTGAATTGTGTAGTTTGGGAGGTACTCCAAGCACTAGGGTTCAGGGTTTGGAGGACAAAGCGCCACAAGGGCAGCTTGTGGACTTGGAACACAAGTATGGGATTTTGACACCCATCGTGTTTTGGGGCAAAACCATGATGGATTCATGGCATGTGAGGGATAAGGATCATAGTGCTCGGAAACACGATTCCAACACATCGAAAATCGCCTAAATCCGAGTTGTCGTTAGAGAGATATGAATTTTTTGAAGTTGACACAATTCTTATTGGGTGTTAGGTAGGCCGACTTGAAGAATCCAATGGACGTGTTGCTTCAAACATGACGTTTTGGAGCCCTTCTTTATGGTATATATAGAAGGTAATATGGAGTCATTTTGAGCATCCAATTATGTAACATTCAAACTTCAGAAAAACTCGTTGGAGAGGAGGATTACTTCTAATTTGGCCGCAACAAAGGAGACTGGACAGCGAGGGAAATTGAGGTTTGTTTCAGGGGTCTTTTCGAGGGTCGGGTTTGTTGTAAGGAAGGCTGAGGTAGCTCCCTAGAGGACTGAGTCAAGGGAGGGTTGTTTTAGCCTGCGTAGAGGTGGTTTCTTGAGTGTTGAAGCCTTAGAGAGACATCAGAGTTTGTTGTAGGTGGGATGCAGGCCCTACCTCATTTTTGGAGGGCAGCGTTGGGTTGTTTGGGCATTGGCTATGCCCAAAATAGCAACAAAGTGGATGGGCACTTCCCCAAAGGTGGGCCAAAGTCAAGAAAGGTTGATTTGGTGACTATTTAGGGGCTATTACAGCAGTCAAAGATGCCCTAACCAGTCACAGTCATAACAACAGTGACGCAGATTTGTATAGCGGTTTTGATGAGTGTTGGATCCTTGTTTTTGGATCAGATTTGGATCCGATTATAGAACAGCCTGTTGGAGCCAATTGGAGGACATTTTGAGGTGGTGTAATGTCTTCCTAGGAGCAGATTCAGCAATGAAGTATTGGGTGTCATAGAGCTTGGAGGGTAGTGTGTTGATAGCCCAAAGTAGCCCTAGATGAGCTATCTTGAAGGACAAAGAGCAGCTGAAGGTTGGGTGAAGAGTGTTGAAGTGCAACATTTTGATGGACTAAAGTTGTTGCTAGCGTGGCAAATTGGAGCTCGGGAATTGGCCAACCCAAAGAGCAGTTGATTAACCCGTGTTCATTGTAGCAGACATGACTTGCAGCAGCGATAGGAAGCAACCCTCTTGGAGTCTCGATGTGTAGATGCCTTGATGGACTAAGGCACTACTAGTGAGCAGTACAGGTGCGACAGACCGACAGGACAAGATATGACATAGAAGTGTTGCAGCCAAGTTTGTCATTGTATCTTGTAACAATAGACTGTTGTATTTATCAGATTTGGATTAATATAACGAAGATTGGTCATTGTACATATTGTACAATTTTGTTTAAAACTGTGTATATTGTGCATGTGCGATTTACTTCTTTATATTTCTGTTGTGCAAAGTAGTTTATGGTTGAGATTCTTGGTTTGGTAGCGTCAACAATTTTAAGACTAACCTACACCCAAGGTCATGGAAATTGAACATTGACTAGGTTTGGGAGGAGAAGAGCATCAAAGGAATAATTTTCTTTTTGGAGTTTAAATGCAATGATCCAAATGAAGACACTAACCCAAGGGAACCTAGGGAGAAGAACAATCTTCGAGCTAGGGCTTGCAATATCTCAGGATTCCACCGTCGGATTGAGCACAAAAATGGAGGACCCCTCAAGAAGACCCCAATGCAAAAGCTCACCAATTTTCAAGGATTTTCATTGGCTAGATATGATTTTAGGAGATGCCCTAGGAGGCCTACTAGGTTAGGCCTTAGAAAAGAGGAGAAAAGGAGGTGAAAAGGATATTCGTTTGATGATCACCTAGGACTAGACCAGTGTCTAGCCTATTAAGATAATGGAGTCAATGCAAATCAATGTTTAGACATGTCCTATACCAAATCAAAGAGTCTCCTAGCAACTTCGCATAGTCATAGAGGCAGCAAATAGGTCACTAGGAAATTTTATACTTCTTTGATGCTGCAATTGATAATATATCAAGGTAATAATGAACAATCATATACCTTTAGGACATTTGTTCACCATACTTTTGCATGAAACATATGAAAAGCCCTCACAAAGACAAGTTTTACAAATTCGCATTTCTTAAAGGCAGCTACACTAGCTTCATGAGTGAAAAACATTCATACATAACACAAGTGACAATACATGTAAAGCAAACATGAAAATGACACTTACAAGTATAGCAAAAATCCTCCAATCATCAATATACAAAAATATTGAAGCTTCAAGGCAAAAAATAAGCTCTCCAAACATCGAAATGCATTTAGAAATCCAATTCATCCATCAAAGAGGCTAGCCGAAATTCTCAAAAAGACATAGTCCAATCCAAAATGTGATGAAAGAAATGAGTGAGCCTCTCATCTATTTATACAATCCATAAGGGGGTTCGAATAGCCTTTTAGACTAATAATGCCCCTTAAAAATAAAATAATGTGCAAGAATAACAAAACTTGATGACAAGCCCACCAAGATAGCTCCATAATACAAAGATAAGCCTCTCAAGAGGGATAAATAGTAGATACAATGAGTCATTGGGCCATTGAATAGGCCTAGTAGAGTCCAAAGTGTGCCAAGGTGAGAGAATAGGCTCCAAACATCGTGATCAATGGGGTGGCCCCTTGATATCCAAGCAAATCAAATGTGGTGTCCCCAAATGGTGTGGGGGCACAATGACATCCTCATGGGTCTCCAGGTGGATCGATAATGCTTGTATACGATCTATAAGGGCTAGAATGATGACATAAGCCCTCCCTCGATCTCCCATGGTGAGACACATCCTCATCTGGGCCCTGGAAAATCTGCCAAGTGTGCGCTACAAGTCTGAAGTCGGTTGTGCATGGTGGTATGGTACATCGGCATCATCCAAAAGACGGAATATGAGCAATCAATGAATGGTGCCAAGGGATCCATAAAGTCACAATCTGCTTTCTACTATGGTGGAGGCCCATGGCTCTCAACACTCATCCTACAAGTGCCAATATGACCCTCTCGATGGCTTGGACCCTGTACAAGGAGACCAAACCCCAAACGGAGACCCACCTGCAATCATGTATAAGATCCAATGTGTCCCCTCACCTTTCATTACAACTAATCATTAGTGAAATTGAGTAAATAAGCGTACAAACCATGAAACCAAGTGGACACTTCATGGTGACATGCCCTTCCATGGTGGGTTTTGGAATGTACAAGTGCCTTCAACCTCAAGAAGGTTAACCAAGGACCCTATTAGGTGGTTTCATCCTTTAAAGGGGGTTACATGTCCATGGTGTACTCGTCAAACGATAGGTGGCAAGTGATAATATGATGGAACAAAGTGGGGCATCAGGGGAAGGCTCCAAGCCACATGCCATAGAACAAGGGTACCTATAATAGAGGGAGCCCACACCTAGGTATATGAGTGTATGAGGGAGCAATCGTGATACATGAGTTACCCCGGCAGCGAGAGCAATAACGAATTGGATAGTGGTATATCGGGCAACTGATGCAATTATCTCGTCATAGTCCACTCCTTCCTTTTGAGAAAAGCCTTGAGCAATGAACCTGGCCTTATATTTTTCAACACTCTCATCAACTCCATGTTTAATTTTGTATAGCCATTTTAAGGTGACTACAAACTTGTCCTTGGGTCTAGGCACCACTTCCTAGATATTATTCTTCATGATAGACTCATATTCCTCATTCATCGCATCCTTCCTAACTTGGTGCTTTACAGCTTCTTCAAATGTACATGGCTCAGCTTGAACAATAGTACTCATAGCAGTTAAGGACCCTTGATACCTATTCAACTTCTTACTTTCGCGAAATGTCCCTTTTGGAGCAGTTTGTTTTTCAGCATCTTCGAGAGTATCTTTGAGCCACAAGGGTCTTTTCCTTGAGGAAGAGGGATCACCAGGAGGTGGATCAATGGGATCCATCAGACCTTCAACATCGGGCATAGTCTCATCTATCAGAGGTTCATTCTGTTTTTCCACAGCATCATCATTGTCCTTCCCTGGGATAGGGAGATCTCTGGCTTTCCCAAGAGCAATATCTTCATCGAAGGTGACATCATGTCTTACTTCCACATCTCTTTGACCAAGCAAATAGATTCTATATGCCTTTGAATTTTCACTGTAGCCAACAAATATACATTTCTTCCCAAATGCTTCCAACTTGTTTCTTTTCTCTTTAGGCACATGAAAATACATGGGAGAACCACATATTCTAAAATGAGAAACATCAAGTTTCTTACCAGTGTAAACTTCCTCGAGTGTCTTGAAATCCAGCGCTTGATGTGGGCTCCTATTTTGAACATACACAATAGTGTTGGCAGCTTCTCCCCATAAGAACTTCAATAGGCCTTGATCATGGAGCATGGTACGAGTGGCTTCCATGATTGTTCGATTCTTCCTTTCAGCAACTCCATTTTGCTCAGGAGTGTATGGAATGGTTGTCTCCCTCTTAATGCCAGCCTCTTTGCAAAAATTATTGAATTCATTTGATTCAATTTGGTTCCATTGTCAGCCCTCAATATCTTGATCTTCTTCCATGTTTGATTCTCCACTAATGCTTTGAAAAAACGAAACCATTTGAACACTTCATCATTTTTCTTTGAGAAATAGATCCATGTATTGTGTGAGAAGTCATCCACAAAGATTGCATACTATAAGTATCCTCCCAATGATGTCACGGGCAACATACCAGATCGGTTAGAATGGATCAATTGAAGAACATCGGTAGTTTGGCTTTTACTAGAAGGGAATGGTCCCCTTATAAGTTTCCCAACTGCACAACCCTCACAAACTCCTTCATGATTCATGTTGAACTCGAGTAAATCTTTGGTGCCATAATTCAGATTGAAGAGAAGTGTCGCAAGTCAAGGCTCCCAAAGGACTTCCTCCAACTTGATATAGACCATAAACCCTAAATCCAAGAGTGAATGCATCTTTAGGGTTTCTTTGCCAAATACGTACCTTTCCATCAATGAATGCTACCTTGAAGCCTTTATCTTCCATCGTAGAAATAGACACCAGGTTCTTCTTCAAATCGGGGACATACAACACTTCTTGTAGATGAATGGTTTGACCTTGATTCAAGTGAAGAGTGACAATACCTATCCCTTTCACAAGGTAGGTGGCATTGTCTCCAAGTATGATCTCCAAATTAGTCTTCTTTTCAACCAAATTTGTACCTATACCTTTCACGGGGTAGGTGGCATTGTCTCCAAGTATGATCTCCAAATTAGTCTTCTTTTCAACCAAATTTGAGAGGGCCTCTGTTATGAAACCAGCTCAAGAAAAGATAGAAAAGATAGATCAACGCCTTAGAATTCAGCCTCTTCGAGGGGGCAACCTCCTTTACATTACATAAATGAACAATTCTTGGATGATACAAATGAC
>APFE030884551.1:60215-78077 GCA_000404065.3 Pinus taeda | reverse complement strand
AATAACAATATGGGGGCAATAGGGGCACAACAATATTAATAAGGGGTACAACTACCATAGTAATGGGGTAATCACTAGTATTATAGGGACCCAACAGCCTCCTTGTACCCAGTGAAGTGCCTTAAGGCTCCACTATAAATCAACCAATGATGCAATGTGTCAGGAGGAGAGGCAATAGATAGAGCGTAAATAAGATAAAATTCATTTTCCTTTTCTACAACATTACTTTCCTCATACCTGGAGTTTCTCATTCTTTTGGGAGGTCGTCCATTTCCATATCGAGTAGCGGGAGCATTCCTCTTTCCTTCATCATTGAACCTATTGTTCCTTTGATTGCCATGGCCTTTGAAATTGTTGTGATTGTTGTTGTCATCATCCCTTGGAGAATTATTCTTGTGATGACACTCTCTAGCATAGTGGCCGAACCTATTGCAATTGTAGCACCTTTCTTTTCTTCCTTCCCTGAATCCCTACTTGAATCCTTGACCCAGTCTCTTTGGACCAGCGTTTTTTTCCTCTATGCATGAATAGAGAAAGCAGTAGGCTCATTTCCATTTGAGGGCTTGTCTCTCTCCATCAACCTTGTTTCCTCTTAAGTGCTTCTAGCCAATAACTCATCGAAACTAGGTATCCTGTCATTGTTGAGAATGGTGGTGACAAATACATCCCATGGACTTGGAAAACCTCTAAGAGCGATGAGCGAGAGTTCCCTGTCAGAAATAACTTCTTCAATAGATAGCAAGCCATTCTTGATTTGAGTTATTCTCATAAAGTATGATTGGATAGACTCCCCTGTATCCATCTTGATGTCCTTCAACTTATTCTTGAGAAATAGGATTTGATTTGCATTGTTCGCTTTGAACATCCCAACCAACTTATCATACATATCTTTAGATATTCCCAAATCAGAAATATAGGCAACCAAATGCTTTTGAATGGAGTTTATGATAATTTTCTTAGCTTTGACCTCACCTTTCTTATACTTCGTTTTCGCTGCAGCGGGTGCATTTGAAGGAGGCTCCACCATATTTCCCTACACATAGTGCATTGCTTCCAAAGTCAAGTCCAAAGTCATCTTCCATGCATGATAGTCAAATTTGTCATTGAGCTTGTCCTCGGTCTTGAAGTAAGATGTAGAAGCCATGCAGACTTATCTAATAGATCTCTCTTAGTGATTGTTTTTCTCTCTCTTGCTTGGGCTTTGTCTTCACCTGAGCTCTGATTCCATGTTAATTTTAGTTAACAATGGTATGTTCTATGCTTAGCACAATTACTTCAATGTACTTTAGCAACCCAATGACAATTTCCAATTTAGTTTCAAATAGCGATCACTTTAACCATTAATCACATTGACAGTAAAAGTACAAAGAACATGAAACAAAATGCAAAAGACAAGCCAAGACAAGAGAACACCAGATTTGGCGGATGCTAGGGAAAAACCCCAATGTGCGGAAAACCCTTTGATCAATTCTTCTTATTATTATATCAAATGTTCAACAGAGAGAGAGAGTACAAAAAGTCAAAGTTGACTTGCCAAATCAAAGTCAAAATAGCCTTGTCAAATCTGCAGTCAAATTCAGCCCTAACCACAAAGTCAACAGTGCTCAAATCAACAGCAAAATGTCTCCTTTGAAGCTCAATCAAACCCAGTCAAACTTGCACTGAACAAGAGGTCAAAATCAGCCCAAAAAAGTCAACCGATCAGCAATCAAACTTGGTCAACATGTAGTCAAATTTGCGGTCAAACAGGCCTGCGATTAACACAGGTCAAACAACCTGAAATTTCTCAGTTTATGTGCCAAACAGTACGGCCTGCCAAAAACGAATGTTTCCCACAAAAATCACAGTCAAAGGATGAGTCAAAGTGCTTGGTCAATGCTGGTCAAACCCTACAACAGTTCTGAAATTTCGGCCCTGTTATCTACCCAGAAAACTCGTCCTTCTTGCCATATGTGTGAGAGAGAAGAGTTGCCCAATAATTGTACGAACCAATGAGAGGAGAGAGAAGAGTTGCCCAATAGTTGTACGAACCAATGAGAGGAGAGAGACGAATGTGTGAGTGATGATGATGCCAAATGAGGTGAGAGGTCACTTATATTTATACAAGTCATTGAGGGTGAAGTGACATGTCTCTTGGGCTTCATGAACGTACATGATGATGTGGCCAACCTTGACAATTTACAGGTGTGGGCATAAATTCAAAAACAAATTTCTCCTTGTCGAAATTTGATGATCTTTAGATCAATTTTGGTGCTCTCAAAAACTGGAATTCAATGCAATCATCATCTCCAACAAATGAATTGCCCAAAGTGGAATTTGGCCTTAGTTGCCAATTTTAACAGTGATGACAAGGTTAACAAAAACAAAAATTTGGAACAGAAGGACAGATGGAACATTTTTAATTGATCCAAAGGATTTGGACCAGGTTGGATACTAACCACTAGGAGGTAGCGTCAATAAGCCACAAAGGGGGATCATCAAGGGAATTGGATGCAGAAACTCGGGGGGGGGGGGGGGGGCGGGGCATGAGTTCAGTTTCTTATTGGGGCCACTGTAATAGACAGTAGAAAGATGGGTGAAGTGTGTTCACTCTTTGGGGTAAATCGAACATCCATGTTACTCTGGCTGAGTTCCCTATTGGTTGGTATGAGTTTCTTCATCTTTAAAGCTTGGGTTCACTGTTGGAAGTGAGCCATCTCTTGGGCCGCATTTACCTTGAAGAGAGCTAGCATATTGCCTTGGAGAGAGGACGAGCTATTCTTCATTTATCGCCAATCAAAAATCTGGAATTTTGTGCATCATTTGTCAAAGTAAAGCTTGTGGGAGATTGCAATGTTAATGTTGTGGAAAGGAGGAAACACCGTGCTACTCCTGTAACCAAAAACACCATAAATGGTGCCAATCCACTAGAGAATGGAATAATCAAAGTTTGATGGTGAACACTGAACCAGGAACATGAAAGAAACATCAACATAGTAGCGATCTTTGTCCACGAACCGTATAAAGAATATTACCTAGAAATGAAGGAATAATCGATTTGTAGATTCTAGGAGTTCGTGTTGCAAATGTTGGGGAACTGATGGAAGTTTCTCCTACAAAAACAATTGTTGGTAGATTATCACTATTATATAGTAAATCACTAGTCCCTATGCATATCCCTAATTGGAAATCCTGTCCATCTATAGCTTTCAAAGAAGTGTGCCTTGATTGAGCAAGGGAAAATTGGTGGAATTTCCTTCAAGTGAGGATGGCAAACTTTTGGACTCCCTTGACCGCCAGGGTGGAGATTGCTCCTTGGAGTCCTGGTAAGAGAAAGATTCCTAGTCTCCTTGTTGTTTCGTTGTTGTAACAGTGGGTTCCAGATTTCCTTTGAGGGTGGAACCACTGTGATAAATTATTCAGGGTGGAGGTAGACTAGACCCCTGAAATCCCTGGTTCAACCACCAGATTTCTTTTGTCCCTTGAGCAGCCTCCTTAAGCCCTGGAATCTCACTCAGGGTTGATTGGGCAGCAAGAAAGGCCGCAGTGCAGGCCAATCTATGGTTGGGTGGAGAGTCACTCTCCCTAACTCAGTTGCCCATATTCATTTGAGATAAGTGTCTCTCATGTTAAATGTACAATGAATTTTTGCCTACTTCAATTGAATTGACTGATGCTATTAATGTGATAGACTTATTATACATTATGGCTGCTCACACTTGCTTGACATGTGGTTGCACATAGTATGTTACATAGTGTTCATTAATGTTGTGTATAGTCATGTATGGTATATAAACTGGGCTGTAGAGACCAACCTTCAGCTGAACTTGACCCTTCCCTATAGAAGAACCATGATCATAATATAAAGGAATGGGAACCTAAATGCAAGACAGGGCAGAGCTCAGCCTAATAGACTGCCCTGCAAACAAGTAAATATATGGTTCTGCAATAGGAAATCTCCTCAGATGAGTCCAAGAAGTTAACATCTTTTATATGAATGACCTGTTGAGTTTATTTGCTGAATCTACAGTGCTCAGGATATTTTTCAGTAGCACAAGTTTGCTGTAGCAGAATGGGTGCTCAGGATTGTTATACTGCCTTTGAAAAACTGACTGAGTTCATTCTACCTTTATCTGTGTGAGAACTGTGATAAGTAATCTGACCATTAACTTGTTGAAAAGAGGGTTGTACCCTTAAGCTCCAGTAATGCCTAGATAATGGGATGAGTAGTGAAACAAGTAATCTAAACCTATGCACCAATGCTCTGAATACATGTCAAATAAGGCACTCCTCACAAACACATTGAATGGGATCCTGTTGTTATGACAACTGCATGAGGTTGTTCTCCTCGTCCTAAACCTGCCAGGCTTGCGCAGAAGCTCAGAGGATATTTGAATAAGCAACTTGATTGGGAATAATGTCAGCATGTTGCATTGGGCAAAACAACCTCAGGGCTTCTTCAAAATAGCCACTCCAAATATCCTGAAATGATAGTATTCCCAGCTTAAGGATGCCATTTGCCCATCCATTGTGTTTGCCCTTCCTGATTTGTAACAGTAGTTTGAGATAGGTACTGATGTTACATCATAGTTGTTGTTGTACTAAAATCAGACGTGGTTGTTCTGTACTTAAAGCAGAGAGAAGACCTAGTTGTAGCCAAATCTGAAGCATACAGCATCGTTACATCACTGTACAAAATGTATGACTGGTACTTATCTCTCTCTGATCAAGAGAACTATATCTTTATTGTTTAAGATTGTCACTCAGCCATATGGGTTCTCGTTGTGCCCGCTTGGTGAAAACTCCTCAGTTTTGAAGGAAATGAATTGGGATTGTTATTTTGTTTTATGAGTTGTTACTCTAGCACCCTCTTGGTAAAAATGCCTACTTATTTTCTGGAGGATATGGACTTAGTGTGAACGCAATGATTAGCTGATCCACACCTGGTCAGTAACATCCAAAAGAAAAAGGAGTCGTGTGATAACTGTTACACTTTACGATCACTTACAAATATAATAAGATTCAATTTCATGAAAGCTAGAGTTGGCATTTTATTTTATGTTCAATTTGTTAAGCTACAAATTGCATACGATATATTGCTTGCCTGTGTTGTTTCCTAAGACGAAGCATTGCAATTTGAACCAGGCAAATGCTCTTTCATCCATATTTTTTTATAACCATTCATCTGCAACAAGTAATGAACGTAAAAATAATCCAGTCTGTTTAACAACAAAAGCCCTTCATTTTTATGATTGCTGGGAGCTTTAGGACTTTCTTGTTCGAACTTTAGGACACCATGCAATAAAATGAAATGTTTTACATTTGTTTATCATGTTGTTGGCTTGTAGTTATCACTGTTGATAATATCTCGTAGTCCACTCATTCATCTTTTGTATCATACTAAAACCTTAGTGAAGGAGAGAAACTGTAATTAAATTGTCCATGTTTCATGCCTCCGTTTGTTGTGGGGGCATTATTTTACTTTTCTGAAGCCTAAAGCAATTGTATGGCATTGGTAGTTGGATTTGTGTCTAGGGTACAAAATTATACATTTATGTCTGTGAAAATTTACGAGTCTTATTGCAGCAACTGGAAATTCATTCTTCTAACTGTAATTTTAATTATGCAATTTATTTGCTACAACACATCTCGAATAAATCACACTGCAATTTTTCACCATAAAAACGTTGTGGAAAATAAAATGCTGGAAACAGGGAAATGCTAGCACACACAAAAATTTTGACACAATTAGTTTTGGACAATTATCTCCGGAAAAACCCAATGTAGGAAAACCAGGGCAGCAACTGAGGGTTTTATTATTATGCAGCAGTGAGAAATTTTGAGTACAATTGGATGCCCAAAATTGGCAATCCTCTACAAGATAAACTGGCCACAAAATTAGTGGGACAAATTTTGCCTCACAAAACATTGTTCCAGCTCTACAACTGGCACAAACAGGTTACACGAAAGCCCCTATATCAGCCTCTGCCTCAGCCCTGCACATGCCCTTCAACACTCTGCCTAGAAGCTGCAACTGATCAAGTCGTCTTCCCAACTCAGCCTCTGAGAATGAGTTGCTGGCCCTTCCAGAAATTCTCCCAACCTCCAGCAACTGAATCAACCCTCTGTTTGGCCAAATCAAACTGTCTCTGAAGCTTCTGCTCAGGGCTTGTGCAGCCTCACTGAGGAAACTCGGCCCTCCTGTCGCTAACTCTCCGGAACTGGAAAACTTGCTTTGGACTCACTGACTCTACCCCTCACTGTCTCTGCGTCCCCTCTTTGGCTCAAATTCTCTCTACTGAATCACTGCAGCTGGGAAACTCAACCTCTGCCAAGGAATTCGCTCTCCAAGTGTGTTCTCAATCAACCCCATCGACCTCCTCTTATAATCTCCAGTTGAGACTTCAACGACTAAAATTAAATCTTAATCGATGGCTAAGATCATCTCCAAGTCAATCCATGTGAATTTCTAGAGAATTCTCACATTTCTCAATTAATTCCTATTAATTAACCAGTTTTCCTAAGTTAGACTTAGGAAAAATTTAAATGATGGTCAATTAATTTAATTGAGTTATTTCTAGGTGAAATTTCCAAAAACGATTTCTGGATTTTGGAGTTCTGTGTTTTAGCCTCTCCACAAAGTTTGAGACTAGAACACCATCCGGTGCTACAAAAACTAACAATGTGGTTACTGTGATCTAGTCTTCCTTGTATGGTGTTTGTTATGTTGTGTAATGTTATTGTTTTTCTTTATTAAACTATTATTACTTGAAACTACTTTTTTTACCGTGTTCCTTTTATGCAACTTAGCCTTCTAACATGTTCAATGGTTAAGGTGTAATTCCTGCACCCATTAACACATGGGTTGTAAAAGAAAATTTCATAGAGTTTACAACCATTTTGGAACATAGAGTTGACCCCACCTCTCAGAGAGGCAGGGGATGAACTTGATGATATGGAAGTAGTGATTGGACACAAACCAGCACAGATCTTGGCTTACTATTCTCTGGTGGAAGAAGAACAGAATCCAAATACGTAGCAAGAGAGCATTGATGTACCATTTAGTGTGCCTTCCTAACAGTTTGGCTAGAGAAATCTTGCCATTCAGTTCCCATGTCCTTCCTACTGCTGCTGGGTAGATGAAGCCCTTCCATTTTGCTTTCCTTCTATCTCTCATGAAAGGGGTGTCTGCTGGCCATTATTTCTGTTCACAGAATTGTGTTCTCAGGTATGCAGTTATACTATCACATTTTTATTTGACATTTTATGCACTAATTTTCTGCACCTTCTCTATGAGATACCCTTGGTGAGTAATCTATAGCTCTTTCATATAGTCAAATCCTACACCTAGCTTCTGTACAATCCAAGGGGATTCTCCATTGGGAATATTTCCATTGTTTATTAATGAATCAATGTTGGAAGGTTCTATAGAGCTGCAACAAGATCTACACTGAAAGGAACCGAGCATGCACAAAATTTTGGATGTATGTCTTTCAAGGTGAGTTTAGCAGATGAGGTTTGTCAGGAAAGTGCATTTTGATCATTTGTTTTTCAGTTGCTATGAGATAAATGCATTCATCAATGAGGCCTTTAACCAGAGATGTGAGATGTATATAAGTTGGCATGGTATAGCTTTGTTTTACATTATTAGCTTCAAAAATATTGTGAATAATTGACTCTTGAGTCTTATGATTTAGAATTTTACACAGGACCATATTCATCATTTTGGAAAATTCATCTTATATTCAAGTATTAAACAATAAAATGTACCGCAAGAATGATGCATCATGGAGCAAAATTGTGATCCCACAGGTTTCCCTTTATGGGCAAGGAATGCATGTCCGATTTGGCTCCCATCTTCAGAGAATCTCCATGCTTCTTGGAAATGTCAATCAAGTCTAATTTTAAAAGTTGCAACGTCTCCCAAATGTTAGTCAAGTCACAGCATCAAAGGTTGCATGGGATTGTGTTGTCCATAAAACTGTATGCCTGCCAGTTTGATGATATCCTAGACTCTTCTGGTTGCCTGTTGAACCATCCATTTCTCCTCCAAAAGAAACCCTTCCAATGAAGATGGACAACAAGAAGTTGAAGACGGCCAACAAAAAGTGGTAATTTTAAACCCCATTTTCATAACTCTACATTGGAAATTGGGTTAACTTAGTGACTACCCACCTTATCGGGTGGATAAGAAGGGGTATGTTACATCATACCAAAACTTTAAGGAAAGATCAATATCTAATCTAAGTCCTACTATCACTCACGCCCAATTACAAACTTAGAATTAGAATCAAACATAGGGAAACCCCCCTTAAACTAGGAAAACCACACATCCAAACCTAGAAGTGAGGGGCAAGGCCGTCAAGGTAACAATGGCCAGCTTGCTTGTTAGGTTCCTTAAGTTCTCCCCCTTGTGAGGTTGGGACTTTTCCTCTAGGGAGAATCTGAGCAATAACAATCCATTTTCCACAATTTAATGTATTTCCACCCAAATTTCTCTCAAGAAGGTTCGAGCCTCTTTTTTCTAATAAATGTCGGCATATATTCAATACTTTTACTCCTGTCTACTAAATTTTTGGGCACCGCCCAACAAATAAAAATAATGAGATAATGCATTCCCTGGGATTTGAAACTTAATCCATCTTGAATAGTAACCTGAATGTTTACTCTCAAGAATGGAACTTCTACAGGAATATAAACTGCTACAAGCTACCCATTTCTTGGAGTTAAACCATGAACCTCTTGAAATCAGAATGAATTCACTTTTATAACCTACTCAACCTGAGAATTCAATATCATGAATACTTATAACATTCTTCTAATTCCCATTAAAGGCCTATTGTCAAACAATTGGCATATAACTCCAAATTTTATCTTAAAAGTTAACACTCAGATGTTCTACCCAATACAACCTAATATTGTAAGCTGGGCTCTGATACCACTCTATAGTGTCCCTAGATGCCTTCCTAGGCTATCGATCACTACCACCAATCTTTACTTTCTTCATTAAGCGTCTATGAAGCTAGATTTAACTATAACAACAACATAATACAAAATTTGTATGTGAATAGCAGCAAAAACAACATTGCATATTCTATATTCTAAGTTCTTTCATTACCCATGTAGTTAAATGAATCAACAAAACATAATACATTCTACAAAGAGATAACCACAAACACTCATGTGCAATTAGATCCATGTCCACCAAACTATTTGCTAAAGAGCAATTTTCCACCCAGTCATACGAATCAATGATAGATTCCACTCACCAAATACCACCAAGGCAAAGGAAGCCCCTACAAGGCTCTAAGCTCACTCAACCCAACCCATTACTCACACGACAAGGTTGATTTGTTCACCACGTAGCACTCTAGGTCTTCATTCATCCATCAAACAACCATAACACTCTCTTACATTGCATTGCACAACATAAGTAAGGCCTTCCCTTTCTTTGCTTAACAATACCTCGAGAATCTTCTTCCCTTCCAGTGTTCTTCAATGCATGAAGAAAGAGTCCAGCTGTTGCTTGTCTTCTAGAAATAACCTGGAAACAAAAACAGTTGGAATCAAAATAGTTAATCAGCAATCATAATAGGGTTGCAGGTTTGAAGGTGCTTACTTCAACTATTGTGGGCATTCTAACCATGGTTTGTCTCTCAACCATCTCATTTTCTTTCACATTTTCAGCAACACATGTCCCCCAAACCTCTATGGGCTCTTACCAGCCACAAGCATGTGGTAATCTCTTACTATTTCCATTCATACCGTCATAACGGCCAAAAGAAAGCATCTCAACAACATTGGGGCTTGTCTACTCTCCATAACAAAGAATGGTTGAATAATAGAATGATGATAGAATGCAGGGGAAAGTCAATGGAAGACAATTTCTTCCATGAGATCCACTCACTACACAATCAAATAACAATGTGACAACTTGTAAGGAAGCATGAGCAAGAAAAGGCAGTACTCCGAAAGGGGAATGACAAGGTCAAATCACCCAACAACCCCCCTTCCTCTTTTCCCGTTTGTGGTATCACACTCCCCTTGTTGCTTCCTCAACCATTTTTGTGGATATTATATTATTATATATTTATCTTTTCTACATGTTTTTACACAAATATAAGAACGTCGTGGGAAATAAGCATAGTCTAACTAATAGATGTTTGGCCCTTTGTTGGGCATTTTTTTTGGGTCAATTTTGATCAAAAACTAACAAAAAATTTTAAGAATTCTAACTTTGAGTTGTGTAATCTGTAGAATTCAGGTGCCCCAAGAATTTTTCAAGGTGTTGAATCCATTTATGCATTCAAAAATGCATTTTAAGAAAACAAAAAATTACAATCTTTCCCAAAATTGTATTGTCAAGTTCTGGAGAAAAAGGCCAAAACATCTATTAGTTTGACTGCACCTAAGGAAATATAATCACACTATAATCCTAGCCCAAGGGCTAGCACTAGGACTCATACACATTCACTAGTTGAGCCTTAGCCTTGAGCACCACACTAGGGATATTTACAAAGCAACACAAATCATTAAAACTCAGGCCACATGGTTTGATTCCCATCACATAAACAATATGGTACCATTTACACATGACTTATTACATTATAGTTCAAGGTTAAAGCTAGAATATCATATCCCAATACTTATCAAGCACCACCTTGTTCACAGACTCCGGGTGGAGACAAATCACCACATCGATAGGGCATATAGAATTTGCCAGCTCTGTCACTTACAAGAGATAGAGACAGAGACACACTTCATCTTTGGATGCCCTGCTTATTACGAGATTCGAGGTCGTTTCCATTGTTTCTTCAGGTCTTCTCAAACTTTGACCAGCTTCCTCAAATATGTTGATCAAAGATGCCTTGCACTTTATCTCTAGGAGGCCTTCAGATTTCAGGCCCGTTTTCTTTAGCCCCCCACCAGATTGGACACCACACAGAAGATCACGGACTTCTTTAGGGCACTACCATCAGCACGGGGCACCAAAAGAACCATTGACCGACCCACAAACACTGAGACCAGATGAGTGCGGTCCCGGGGGGGCTGACCCACCAGACTGCACAGTGCTCTAGGATTGGATCCACCCCTGGGAGGCGCCCTAGAACCTCCAGGCGACAGCAGCGAAGCCCAGTATGCCCACAGGACAGCAGAGTTTGACAAGCTTCTCTCAGTTTTCTTCTCTCGGCCTTGGATGTTAGGAGTAGGAACTGAGCAGGAGACTCCATCCCCCTTTCTTCTTCTTCTCCTTCTCTACTTCATCGCAGTGCTTTATTTCAAAACCGAGAGCTTCTAGCTTCTACATTTACATTTACTTAGATTATAGATGTATTTCTGCTTTTTAAGAAATGTTAAAGGGGACCGTTTGGTCCACCAGCCTAGCATGATGTAATCATTGTAACTGACAATCCCGTTGATCTATTATGGTCATTTGTTGGACATTAATAAAATTATCTTATCTTATCTTATCTAACATGCACCTTGCCATCTCTACTACGATGCAATTTCTCCTTTCCAATACTCCATTCTTATGTGGAGTATAAGTTGTGGTGTATTGACAATTCCTTCTCTTTGCATTGTTGAAAAAAGTAACTAGGTTCGGTATTCATAATTGTCATTGTACTTATATCAATATGTATTTCATATAAAAAACAAAAGGAGTAAAAGGAATATTATTTTTCAAGCATGTGTTTCATCCTCAAGTCAATTTGTTAATTAGCTCAAGCATGTTCTTCATGCTTCTAGGGTTTTCTGAATCAAAAGAATATTTGTCATAAGCCAAATTATTATAATAGAGTCAAGTCCCATTTGGACTCTGAAAAGAAAATGGAAAAATATTTTTATTTGAGTCAAAAATGTCAATTTTGTCCCCACAAGATCAAGTCGGCCCTGGAAGTGACCCATTCAACCTCTTAGATGTGTATAAATACAATGTAACCCGTCCTCATTTGAAACATCTCAAGCAAGTTCTATTTTTGTGCCAAGAAAAGAGAGAAAACTAGCAAAAAAGTCGAGAAGAAGAGCAAAACTCAAAGGAGAGAGAGCGAGTGTCAAAGGAGAAAGAAATTTGCCCTATCATTTGTTGCACGTGCGAAATTGCAGGAGCTGCAAGGGCCGAAAATTGCAGACCAGTTGGAAGGACTGAAATTTTATTGTAGGGGGTGAAAATCCGTAGTTTGACCCATTTTTGAAGGCGTTGACTATCATTAACTAGAGTTGACTTTGACTTGTTAGAAGAGCTTGGACAGAGGGCTGACTTGGGCCTTGCGGGAGGTCTTGGTCTCAATGTTTAGGTCTTGGAATTCTCACTTTGATCTGATTCTATCAGAAGAGAATAATAAATTGGGTTTTCCACTTGGAGGGGTCTTGCCCTAGCTTGAAGCCTATCTCTTGTGTTCATTGTATTTTTGTGATCTTCACGATTTATGGTTTTGATAATTGTTTAATGAAAATAACATAACAAAGTAACAAGAAGCCAACATATAATCACAAGCAATTATCAAAGTAAAGAGAAATCCACTCTAATTTTTGCCCTGGTGATCTCTCAACATGGTATCAAATCCAAGATGAGGAGAAGGCAGCTTGAAGATCACTCTTGTTGGCATAAATGGAAGACTTTCATCAAAACTACTTTGGAGAACATAAGAAAGGAGAAAGACTCATAATTCATTTTTTCATCTCTCTCTTTATCATTGAAGGCACTTGGTTACTCATTATCATTTGACGAAAATCATCATCATATATCTCTCTTGGAAGCTCTTTGATCATCACCCATTTTTGAAAGGCATCTAGAATATATCACTTAAAGAAGCATCAAGATTCTTGGGAACATCATCTACACTCTTAGAAGCATCAATACTCATCTTTGAAGCAACTTGAAGGTACTATTGTACCATCCATCCTAGAAGTCATCATTCTAGGACATCTATGAAGTCTATTGGAAAATCTTGGCAGCATCAAGGTATTTGAAGACATCATCATCAAGAAGGACAATCATTTGACATGTATTATATTATTCTGTTAAAATTGGAAACTAGGGCCAAACTCCACCTTGGACAGCTCATATGATGCAACTGACATTTTTATTGGATTCCTCTTTTCGAGAGGTGTAGGATTGATCTAAAGATCATCTCATTCTGACATGTACAAATGGGATTATGAATTTATTTCTTTTATGGACAAATTGTCAAAGCTGGCCAGAAATCTAATGTAGGCTCAGAAGCCCAAAAGACATGTCTCTTCACCCTCAACGTTGCATATAAATAGAAGAAGCATCTACCTCTTTTAGACATCATTCATCACTCACATATCTCTCTCTCCTAATCTAATTGGGTGTACAAATTTATGGGCTGCCTCTCTCCTCCACACGTGCGAAGGACAGTGTGATTTTCTATTTTATGCGTTGACCAAATTGCAGAAGGTTTGACAAGCATTGACCGGGCAGTAGTTGACCTTGTTTGACTGTGATTTTTCTTGGAGAAATTATGTTTGGGCAGGCATCATTTCTGGGCACAGAAATCGAGGCATTCTGAGTTGTTTGACCAACATTGACCGTAGGGAAGTTGACCACAAGTTTGACTCTGCATTGACCGAGTTTGACTGATATTTTCGAGACTGTTTTGGGCTGATTCGGACTCCTTGGAGGGCGAATTGACTGGGTTTGACCGAGCTGATTTCGAGGTGTAATTATGCTAAGTTGACAGCGTTGACTTTTTGGTTAGGGCATCCTGTTGACTGCAATTTGACTGGACAGATTTGTCTGTGATTGGGATAGTGAATTTTGTATATTGTACTCTCTCTACTGAACTTTTGAAGAATAATAAGAATTAATCAAAGGGTTTCCCCACATTGGGGTTTGTCCCTAACATCCGCCAGATATTGTATTCTCTTGTCTTGGCTTGTCTTCTACTTATTATTTATGTTCTATCTGCATTTACTATCATGTTAATGTGATTTCTAATCTGGAAATTGATATTGGACTAACAAGAAAAATTGAAGTAAATTGCTCTTAAACATAAAACAAACCATTGTTATCTAATATTAACATGGAATCGGAGCTGAGGTGAAGACAAAGCCCAAGCAAGAGTGAAAAGACCAATCACTGAGATTTGTTGGACAAGGTCAAGATACAATGGCCTCCGCATCTTACTTCAAACCTGATGACAAGCTCAATGATAAGTCTGATTATCATGCATGGAAGATGTCTCTTGATTTGACTTTGGAAGAGCAGGATGTTATGGACTATGTGCAGGGAAAGATTACTGAACCTCCTTCAAGTGCATCGGTTGCTGCTAAGACAAAGTACAAGAAAGGTGAAGTCAAATCTAAGAAGATCAATAGAGATTCTATTAACAAGCATTTGGTTGGCATGCTCAAAATCAGCAATGAAAACCAAGTCCTCTTTCTCAAAAACAAGTTGAAGGACATAAAGAAGGGAAGAGGTGAAGATATCCAATCCTACTTCATGAGGATTACCGAGATCAAAAATGATCTTCTTTCAATTGGAAAAGTTATTGCTAATAGGGAGCTCACTCTCATTACCCTTGGAGGTCTCCCTCGTGAATGGAATGTGTTCAACACTATTATCCTCAACAATGACAGGATTCCAAGTTTTCATTAATTGTTGACTAGATGTACTCAAGAAGAAACAAGGATGATGGAGAGAGACATGCCTTCAAATAGGAATGATCTTACTGCATTATCCCTCATGCTAAAAAGAAGAACAATGCAGGTTTAAAGAAGCAAAGTCAAGGAAGATGGGATTCAAAGATGGAAGGAAGGGAAGATGCTTCAATTGTAACAAGTTTGGCCACTATGCTAGGGAGTGTCCTAATAGAAGGGATACACCTCGAGATGATGACAACAACAACCACAACAATTTCAGGGGCAACAACAATCAAAGGAATGGCAGATTCAACAACAAAGGAAAAAGAAATGCTCCCACTACTCAACATGGAAATGGTCAACCTCCCAAAAGATCAAGACACTCCAGGTATGGTGAATCTAATGTTGTGAATAACAAGCAAAAAGAATTTTATCTTATATATGCCCTCTCTACTCCCTCTCCTCCGTATGCCTTGGGAAATTGGTTGATTGATAGTGGTGCCTCAAGGCACTTCACTAGGTATAAGGAAGCTCTTTCATATCTGATAAAAAATTATATAAATTTGGAAATCATTCTTGGGGACAATGCCACCTATCGCATGAAGGGAGTTGGGAATGTTACTCTTCAATTGAATCAAGTTAACACCATTCATCTACAAGAAGTACTATATGTAACTGATCTAAAGAAGAACATGGTATCTATCTCAGCGATGGAGGACAAAGGATTCAAGGTGGCATTCATTGATGGAAAGGTACATGTTTGGAAAAGAAATTTCAAAGAAGCATTTACTCTTGGATTCAAGGTTGATAGCCTATATCAAGTTGGAAGAAGCCCGTTGGGAGCTATGTCTTGCGACACATCGCTTCAATCCAAATTATGGCAACAGAGGTTTGCTCATCTACATTATAAGGCTCTACTCGATGTGAGGAAGATGGTGATAGGTATGCCCGAATTTAAAATAGAACATGAAGGTGTTTGTCACAGATGTGTCGAAGGAAAACATACAAGGGGACCATTCCCCTCAAGTGACAGCAAGACTACCAACATTTCGCAATTGGTTCATTCTGATCTATCTGGTATGATGCCCGTGATATCTTTGGAAGGATCTTTATATTATGTTATCTTTGTGGATGACTTCTCCCACAAAACTTGGATTTATTTATTGAAGAAGAAGGACGAAGTGTTCACATGGTTTCGCTCTTTCAAACCCTTGGTTGGAAATCAAACAGGGAAGAAGATCAAAATATTGACGATCGATAACTGAACCGAATATGAATCAAATGAGTTCAATGATTATTATAGAAAAGTTGGAATTAAGAGGGAGACTACCACCGCATATGCTCCCAAGCAAAATGGAGTTGCTAAAAGAAAGAATCGCTCCATTATAGAAGCCACTCGTGCCATGCTTCATGATCAAAGCCTTTCGAAGTTCTTATGGGCGGAAGCTGTCAACACTGCCGTGTATGTCCAAAATAGATGCCCTCATCAAGCATTGGACTCCAAAACTCCCAAAGAAGTTTTCACCGGTAAGAAACCTAATGTTTCTCACTTTAGAATTGTTGGTAGCCCCGTGTATTTTCATGTGCCGAAAGAAAAGAGAAGCAAATTGGATGCATCTGGGAAGAAAGGACATTTGTGGGCTACAGTGAAACTTCTACGGCATATAGAATCTATGTGCCTAGTCAAAGAGAAGTGGAGATAAGTCATGATGTCACCTTTGATGAAGATGCTACCCTTGGGAAGATTAGTAACCTTCCTACTCCAAGGAAGGACAAAGAAGCAAATACAGGAAAGGAGGGAGAACCGCAGGATGAGTCGATGCCCGATGTTGAAGGACCAAAGGATCTCATTCATCCACCTCTTCATGAGCTCTCCTCCTCAAAAAGGAGACCCTCATGGCTTAGGGAAACTCTCGAAGATGCCAAGAATCATATTGCTTCAAGGGGAACTTTTCGTGAAAGTAAGAAGCCGAATAGGTACCAAGGTTACTTAGCTGCCATGAGAGCCATTGTTCAATCTAATCCTTGCATATTCGAAGAAGTTGTGTAGCACCAAGTTTGGAAGGATGTTATGAACAAAGAGCATGAGTCGATTATGAAGAATGATGTCTGGGATGTGGTCCCTAGACCTAAGGACAAATTCATTGTCACCTCGAGGCTTCTCTCAAAAGGAAGGTGTGGACTATGATGAGATGTTTGCACCAGTTGCCCGATATACCACCATTTGTTCGATTATAACCCTTGCTGCCTCGCAAAGATCAACCCTACACCAGATGGATGTCAAAACTGCCTTCTTGCATGGTTCAATTAAGGAGGAAGTCTATGTAGAAGAACCTGAGGTGTTTGAAGTTCAAGATCATCAAACACGTGTATGCAGGTTGAAGAAAGCCCTCTATGGGTTGAAGCAAGCTCCCTGTGCTTGGTATGAGAAGATCGACAACTATCTGATGAAGCTGGGTTTTACAAGAAGTGAAGTTGATCCGAACCTTTACTTTAAGGTTGAGATTGATAGACCTCTCATCTTGGTACTTTATGTGGACGATCTCTTTCTGACAGGTGTAGACCCTCTCATTCATCAATGCAAGAGGGAGTTAGCTTCCGAGTTTGAAATGAAGGACTGATGCGTTATTTCCTAGGGTTAGAGGTATGGCAAAACCCAGGTGAGATTTTCCTTTCTCAAGGAAAATACATTGTGAAGCTACTTTTGGGATGGTGGATTGCAGTCCATGACTAATCCAATGGAACATAACTTCAAGAAGTTATGCGATAGTGTTGTTGCGCCCGATTTGGGAAATCCTTCTGAGTATCGTCAACTCGTGGGGGCCTTAATGTTCTTGGTGAACTCTCATCCGGACATATGCTTTGCAGTGAGCACATTGAGTCAGTTTATGGTTGAGCCTCATCACATTCATTGGATTGCTGCCAGGAATCTTCTCAGATATCTCCAGGGCACAATCACCTATGGACTGAGATACATTGTCGAGAATGTGAGGCTCCATGGTTATTCCGATGTTGACTGGGCTAGCAGTGTGGTGGATCGTAAGAGCACATCTAGATGTTGCTTCTCTCTAGGTTCTACTTCGATATCCTGGATGAGCAGGAAGCAAATATTGATTATGTTGAAATTTGGTACCGGAGGACAGGTGGTTCCCTTAGGCTTTGATCTTTGGCCTAGGGAAAAGTGTCCAAAAGATTTTAATTTTTTCTCGTAAAGTGACTTTATAATTTTTATAAAGTTAAAATCTAATTTAAAAGTGACTTTAAGTGATAAAGTTA
>APFE030884551.1:2709-60195 GCA_000404065.3 Pinus taeda | reverse complement strand
AAGTTATACTGATTTTGATTGGGCAGGTTGTGCTTCTGATAGGAAGAGCGCTTCAAGGTGTTGTTTTGGGTTGGGTTCAGCAGTAGTGTCATGGTTCAGCCAGAAGCAGCAGTCAGTAGCATTGAGTTTAGCGGAAGCAGAGTATATGGCAGCCAATCTAGCTAGTTGTGAGGCCATCTGGCTTCGCAAGATGTTGTTTGGCTTATTTGGTCAGCCGTTGAGACCTTCAGTGATTTACTGTGATAATCAGAGTTGCATTAAACTCACGGAGAATCCATTATTTCATGACAGGTCAAAGCATATCGGGATCAGATATCATTTCATCAGAGGCTATGTTCAGAAGGGAGCTGTGAAGCTTGAGTATATTTCCACTGATGAGCAGGTAACAGACATTCTTACCAAAGCCTTACCATGGGGCAAGCGTGTTTACTTCAGAGACAAGATGGGTGTAGTGAGGAACACCTTCCTCGGTAAGAGGGAGTGTTGAAATTTGGTACCGGAGCACAGGTGGTTCCCTTAGGCTTTGATCTTTGGCCTAGGGAAAAGTGTCCAAAAGATTTTAATTTTTCTCCTAAAGTGACTTTATAATTTTTATAAAGTTAAAATCTAATTTAAAAGTGACTTTTATAAAGTCAATGAAAAATTAGAAAGGAAAAAGTGACTTTGGAAATAAATGACTAAGTGGGTCTTTATTAAAGTGGGTGAATTAAAAAATAGAAAGTGAGATTTAAAAGTGCATTTAATTTCAGCCATTGATCTAAATCTATTTCAGCATTGGATTTAGAGATCACCCAAAAGTCACTTGGATCACCCAAAATTCATTTGGAGTTATATTAAGGGAGGAAAAGGAGGAAAAGATCACATTCGATTCAATTCTTTCATGAGCAGATTGAGAGAAGGAGAGCAAGAGAGATTTCTGGACAGTGAGCTGCGGAGTATCAGCAGCGGAGTTTCAGCAGCGGAGTAACAACAGTGAAGTTTCAGCAGGGCAGTTTTTCAGCAAGGCTGAGATAAGTTGTAAAAGTTTGCTTGCTGATTTTTGCTGAATATTTTCTTGCTGTAAAAAGGCTTTTTTCATAAATAAAGAAGAGCTCTCAAACTGGTTTTCCCCAAGAGTTGTAGGGGGTTTTTCCAGGGTCACGTTGACCAAAAATATCAGTGTTTTAATGTGTTTTAATGGCTGTTTATTATTGATGATTTTTATTTCTGCAATTTCCAGCATTCTGTAAATTTTCCAGAATTTGTGTTTTCAGCAAATTTATCTTTTCAGCATTGTTGAATGTATGGTTATGGGAAAGGGCATTTAACTACATGGGAGAAATAAGGAGAAACTGAAAACCAGGGTGGGAAAACAGAAATTTTAACAGATTACTCTGAGCACTCAAGCTGAATATATTGTTGCTAGTCTGTCCTCCTGTGAAGTTGTTTGGTCGAGGAAGCTCTTTAGTGAGTTGTTTAGACATGTGCTAGATACCACCGTGATCTTCTGCGACAACCAAAGTGGGATTCCTATTTTTGAGAATCTTGTGTTTCATAACTGCTCCAAGCATATTGATATCAGGTACCACTTTATCTGGAATATGGTACAACGGGGAGCAATAAGGCGACGTCATATTGAGATTGATGATCAGGTCGCAGATATTCTTACAAAGGCCCTAGGGAAGGTCAAATTCTTAACCTTCCATGAATGACTTGGAATCATGGAGAGACCCTCTTATGAGTGCCCTGTTTGATTTAGAGAGTAAGCTCTGGGATCTTCGGGGGCTTGGGGTAATTCTTGGAGCAATGAGCAACGATAGGGTGAGTGGTTCACCTTCCCCTAGTGGTGCGCAATGTACAGGGTAAGTGGTTCACCTTCCCCTGCGATACCCCATGATGGTTGAGATATGCATAGGATGAGTGGTTCACCTTCTCCTATGGCATATGAGCAGGATGAGTGGTTCACCTTCTCCTATGGCATATGAGCAGGATGAGTGGTTCACCTTCTCTTGCTGATACATCCTACCCATGTAGTTCGAGACTTGTGGGAAGTACCTCTCATCTGGCCAATGAGTAGGGAAATGGGAATAGGGACCATAGTACTACCGATGGACGCATCGTCTACTATCGTACTCCCTATGCTAAGATGTTTGATATTGATCTGGGATCAATGGAGACTGACTTCGGGTTAGTGGAGAGTGGTATGATACACTCTTGATCATTGGAGACTGACTTCGCGTTAGTGGAGAGTGGTATGACACACTCTCGATCATTTCTTCCTCATTATTTCTTCATGGTTTAGCAGAACAGAGCAGAGTATAACAGGGATGTTAGAGATGGTACAGATTGACAAATGATTTGGCAGGTGGAGTTCTCACTAGTGGAAAGGGAGTGTTAAAATTGGCAACTAGGGCCAAACTCCACCTTGGACAGCTCATATGATGCAGCTGATATTTTTATTGCATTCCTCTTTCCGAGAGGTGTAGGATTGATCTAAAGATCATCCCATTCTGACATGTACAAATGCAATTATGAATTTATTTCTTTTATGCACAAATTGTCAAGGTCGGCCAACAATCTAATGTAGGCTCAGAAGCCCAAAAGACATGTCTCTTCACCCTCAACGTTGCATATAATAGGAGCATATACCTCTTTTGGACATCATTCATCACTCACGTATCTCTTTCTCTCCTCATCTGATTGGGTGTACAGATTTCTGGGCAGCCTCTCTCCTCCACACGTGCAAAGGACAGTCTACGATTTCTTATTTTATGCTTTGACCAAATTGCAGAAGGTTTGACCAAGCAGCAGTTCAGCTTGTTTGACTGCAATTTTTTAAGGAGAAATCGGGGCATTCTGAGTTGTTTGAGCAGCGTTGACAGCAAGGAAGTTGACCGCAAGTTTGACTCTGCATTGACCAAGTTTTACTGATATTTCTGGGGTTGTTTTGGGCTGATTAGGACTGTCCTTGGAGGCCGAATTGTTAATTTTAGGTATGTTCTATGCTTAGAGCAATTTATTTCAATTTTCACAGTTAGCTCAGTATCTTTTCCAGATTAGCAATCACAACAACATTAAAGTAAACTACATATAGAACATAAACATATATTGCTGAAGACAAGCCAGGACAAGAGGACACAAGATGTGGCGCTACCCAGGGACAAACCCCAATGTGTGGAAACCCTTGATCAATTCTTCTTATATGTTCTTCAATAGTTCAACGGAGAAAGAGAGATAGTACATTTACAACAGAAGTCAACACTTTGACTTATCTAATTAAGAGCATAGATCATCTCTAAGAAGATGATACATGAGATCAGTTGAAGACATATTGCTTCAATTGATTCTCCAAGGTGACTCCTTCACCTATCATTGTGTTGCATCCCGTCATCATGTTGCACCTCACCGTGTTGCACCATACTGCACCCATCATCACAATGCTGGACCTCATGACCATGTTGTACACATCATACTGTTACACCTTACGCTGCACTGTTGTCCCATGTGCCATTGTTCCGCCATGCTAGCCACTGCTTTCCTATGTGGCATACTGTTGTCCCACTGTTAGTGACATAACCATTCCATGTTTGCTTGTTGTCCCATTGTTTTGTTGTTGTCCCATCACAGCTTGACATGATTGCCATGTTGTACATGTTTGTTGCATGCCATGTTCTCCATGCTTGCTGTGTTGTCCCATGCTTTCCATACTTGCCATGTTGTCCACACTTGTTGTTGTCATACATAAACTAATCCTTCTAGCAACAATCTCATCATCAAATTATCCTCATACTTATACTTGAATGCTAGTGCATTGTTGTAGTTCTGCAACTCTGGTTAGGGCATCAACAGTACCCTAACAACCACCTCTAAACTCTGCAACGGTCCTTGAAAAGAGTGTGGCTTACCTCCCTTGAGAAGCTGATGTCTTATGCTGCCTGTGCCATGTAACTGTTGTAGGAGTATGGTCTTACGACCCTCCACAACTCATCCAAACAGTCTTGCGTCCCACTGTAATTACAACAGGGATTTGCGGCCTTCAATTTCAAGAAGTTCACCCTAATCCGCACCAAACAGTCCAGATTCAATGCTGCTCTTTGGCCTTGTCACCTGCTCAAACTCGGACCCAAAACAGTGAAGAGAAACACCATAAATCTTGCCCAGATTTGCCTCTAGGCCTGCGGCCTACCTCCTGTGGCAGCTCGGCCTTATTACAGATGTTTTCTTGCCCAAAACAGACCCTCCACACCAGCGTCCTCCTCCTTCTTGCGCTGCCTTAGGATAGCTTCGTTAGGGTTGCCTTTAGGTCTTGGTGAGAGCAAAATTCAGGCATGCGTTTGGGCAGCCTTTAGGTCTGCGTTTTAGTAGGGACCCACGTATAGGTTTAGGGCTCCTTGATAGCGTTAGGGCTTCTCTTCATGGCTGCATCCTCTAGATTAGGGCAACGTATTTCTTCTTCTAGATTGCAACTAGGGCATCCTCTTTTCCTCCAACGTCTAGGGCTTCCACTCCTAGATTTCTCTTCCACTAAAACCCAAGACAAGTGGAAGGAAATCAAGATAGAAGTGTGTCTGTGAAATGACTCTCAAATCATCTCCTTTTATACTAAAATGTTGAGCACATGTGGAGTTTATTTGGTTGCTAAACGACCTTGACAAATTGCCTTATAACACAAAAAAATTATTACTCCATGAACACTTATTGGAATCGGATGATCTTTAGATCAATCCTACACCTCTCGATGAGAGGGTTCAAAGAAAAACATCAGCACCATAAATAAGATGACCCACATGGAATTTGGCCCTAGTTGCCAATTTTAACACTCCCTCTCAACTAGGGAGAACTCCATCTGCTGATCCATCTGACCGACTGTACTATCTCTACCATCAGTGCCCTACACTGCTCTACTCTGCTTTGCTCTGCTAAACCATGAAGAAGAAGAATTGATCGAGAATGTCTCATACCATTCTCTACTGACCCGAAGCCAGTTCCATATGAAGAGAGTGTGTCATACCACTCTTACTGATCCCAAATCAGTTTCATTAATCCAAGATCAATTTCATTGATCCCAGATCAATGGAGGTCATCCTAGCATAAGGAGTACAGTAGATACAATGATGCGTCCATCGATAGTACTACTATGGTCCCTAACTCCATTTCCCTGCTCATTGGCCAGATGAAAAGTACTTCCCATGGGTCACAGACTGCATGGGTAGGATGCCTTGACAAGAGAACCATTCACCCTATACACAGCACACCATTAGGGGAGGGCGAGTCGCCTTATGGTCACTTGTTGGTCCAAGTAGTACCCCAAGCCCCCCCGAGCTCCCAAAGTTCAATGCATGCATCATGCAGGGCCCTTATAAGAAGGTATCTTGACGACTCGAAGTCGTTCGGGAAAGTCACAAATTTGACCTTTCCTCAAGGCTTTGACAGAATGTATGTGACATGTACATCAGTCTCAATGCGATGGAGCCTCCTCACTCATCGATGTACCATATCCCAAATAAGGTACTATATTATCTCTATATGCTGGAGCAATGCTGGATTCCTCAACAATTGAATCCCCACTGGTTGACACAGAAGATCACGGTGGTATCCATCAAGTGTACAAACAGCTTGTTGAAGAGCTTCTGCAACCAGGCAGCTTCACACGAGGTCATACTCGTAGCTATGTATTCGGTTCCAGTGGTACTTATAGTAACCAACTTCTGCTTCCTGCTCATCCAGGATATCGAAGCAGAATCCAAAGAGAACCAACACTCAGAAGTGCTCTTGCGAAAATCCACACTGCCTACCCAATCAGCATTCGAATAATCATGCAGCTTCACATTTCCAGCAGTGTACCTCAATCCATGCGAGATTGTCCCCTAGAGATATTTCAAATGATTCTTTGCACCAATCCAGTGAGGCTCAACCATATATGAGCTCATCATGCTAACTGCAAAACATATATCCGGACGGGAGTTCATCAAGAGCATCAATGCTAGTATGAGTTTGTGAAACTGAGAGGCATTTCCCAAATCAGGTTCGGTATCCCTGCCATATAACTTCTGAAAGTTAAGCTCCATCGAGGTAGTCACGGGCTTGTTGTTCACCATTCCAAATCCGGAATCCAACCCCCTCTTACTTCTGCAAATGAGAGGGTCTACACCTGACAGAAATAGGTCGTCCTTAGAAGGTGAGAGTATGAGAGGTCTATCATTCACAACCTTCGAGCAATGGTTTGGGTCGGCTTCACTCCTAGTGAGTCTCAGCTTCATTAAACAGCTACAAATCCTCTCATGCTATGCCCGAGGTTGTTTTGCTTTAAGCCATAGAGGGCTTTCTTCCACTTGCATACATAAGATTCCCGATCATGAATCTCAAACCCCTCGAGTTGTTCCAAACTTGTGGACCTGCTACATGAGGGGAATGGTCCCCTTATAAGATTTTCCTTCAGCACATCTCAGACATGTACCTTCATGCTCATTTTGAATTCAGACATCCCTGTCATCATCTGACTCACATCGGGTAGGGTCCCATGATAAGTAGACCTTCGATGCTATAGATGAGATGTGACAACTAACATGGTCCCCAATGGACCTCCAACAACTTTGATACAACCCTGAACTCAAAAGCATGTGCGAAAAATTCCATTTTCAAATACATACCTTTCCATCGATGAATGCCACCATGAAACCTTTGACTTCCATTTCCGAAATGGTCACCAAGTTCTTCTTGCGATCAGGTACACAAAAGAGATTCTTATAAATTAATCGAGTTACCCTCATTCAATTGAGGAGTAACATTCCCTACACCCTTTCCAAGATAGGTGGCATCGGCTCCAAGTATAATCCCACGATTGTTTCCATCTCTACTAAATTAGAGAGAGCACCCTCCTATCCGATGAAGTGCCTTGAAGCACTACAATCAATAAGCCAGATTCCCAAAGAGTCTGAAGGGAGGGCCAATATAAGATAACACTTCTTTATCTTATTAGAAACAACACTTGATTCTTCATACCTAGGGTTCCTTGCTTTCTTTGAAGAATCAACTATTTTCTCGATGACCTACATTACCTGCCATTCCTCCAATCATTAAAGATGTCCCTGGAATGATTGTTATCATCATTAAGTGATGTGTCCCTACCATTCGAACACTCCTACGCATAATGGCCGAACTTATTACAAACAAGGCAGTTGCCTTTGCTTCTACCCTTAGATCCAAACTTCCCATTGAAGTGATCTGAAGGCCATCAGAAACTTCCAGTACACCATTCTGATAATATTCTCTGCTTCGACTTCACCCTTGGCGAATTTGAAGAGGGATGAGGCATCCATTGATCCTTTTGTCCTTTCCCAACTATCTTCGATGATTGCTCCTTCACTCTTGCTTGGGTTTTGTCTTCACCTCAGCTCTAATACCATGTTAATTTTAGGTATGTTCTATGCTTAGAGCAATTTATTTCAATTTTCACAGTTAGTTCAATATCTTTTCCAGATTAGCAATCACATCAGCATTAAAGTAAACTGCAAATAGAACATAAACATAAATCGTTGAAGACAAGCCAAGACAAGAGGACACAAGATGTGGCGCCAACCAAGGAAAAACCTCAATGTAGGGAAACCCTTGATCAATTCTTCTTACATGTTCTTCAATAGTTCAGCAGAGAGAGAGAGTGAGATAGTACATTTACAACAGAATTCAACACTTTGACTTATCTAATTAAGAGCATATATCATCTCTAAGAAGATGATACATGAGATCAGTAGAAGACATGCTGCTTCAATTGATTCTCGAAGGTGACTCCTTCACCTATCATTGTGCTGCATCCCGTCATCATGTTGCACCTCACTATGCTGCACCATGCTGCACCCATCATCACAATGTTGGACCTCATGACCATGTTGTACACATCATACTGTTGCACCTTATGCTGCATTGTTGTCCCATGTGCCATTGTTGCGCCATGCTAGCCACTACTTTCCTATGTGGCTTATTGTTGTCCCATTGTTACTGACATAGCCATTCCATGTTTGCTTGTTGTCCCATTGTTTTGATGTTGTCCCATCACAACTTACCATGCTTGCCACGCCATGTTGTACATGTTTGTTGCTTGCCATGTCGTCCATGCTTGCTGTGATGTCCCATGCTTTCCATACTTGCCATGTGGTCTATGCATGTTGTTGTCATACATACACCAATCCTTCTAGCAACAATCTCATCAATATATTATCCTCATACTTATACTTGAATGTTGGTGCACTATTGTAGTTCTGCAACTCTGGTTAGGGCATGAACAATACCCTAACAACCATCTTGAAACTCTGCAATAGTCCTTGAAAAGAGTGCGGCTTAACTCCCTTGAGAAGTTGATGTCCTACACTACCTGTGCCATGTAACTGTTGTAGGAGTATGGTCTTACGAACCTCCACAACTCATCCAAACAATCCTGCGTCCTACTGTAATTACAACAAGGATTTGCGGGCTTCAATTTCAAGAAGAAGTTCACCCTAATCCGCACCAAACAGTGCAAATTAAATGTTGCTCTTTGACCTTATCACCTGCTCAAACTCAAACCGAAAACAGTGAAGAGAAACACCATAAATCTTGCCCAGATTTGCCTCTAGGCCTAAGGCCTACCTCCTGTAGCAGCTCAGCCTTATTACAAATGTTTTCTTGCCCAAAACAGACCCTTCACATCAACGTCCTCCTTCTTGAGCTGCCTTAGGATAGCTTTGTTAGGGCTACCTTTAGGTCTTAGTGAGGGTTGTCATTAGGTTTGCGTTAGGGCAACCTTTAGGTCTGCGTTAGGGCAGCCTTTAGGTCTGCGTTGGGGAAGCCTTTAGGTTTGCGTTTTAGTAGGGAACCGCGTATAGGTTTATGGCTCCTTCTTGATAGTGTTAGGGCTTCTCTTCATGGCTGCATCCTCTAGGTTACAGCAACGTATTTCTTCTTCTAGACTGCAACTAGGGCAGTCTCTTTTCCACCAACATCTAGGGCTTCCACTCCTAGATTTCTCTTCCACTAAAACCCAAGACAAGTCGAGAGAAATCAAGATAGAAGTGTGTCTGTGAAATGACTCTCAAGTCATCTACTCTTGTACTAAAACATTGAGGACATGTGGAGTTTATTTGGTTGCCGGCCGACCTTGGCGAAACGTCTTATAACACAAATAAATTCATAACTCCATGAATACTTATCGGAATCAGATGATCTTTAGATCAATCCTACACCTCCAGATGAGAGGGATCCAAGAAAAATATCAGTTGCCATAAATAAGATGACCCACATGGATTTTGGCCCTAGTTTCCAATTTTAACACTCCCTCTCAACTAGGGAGAACTCCATCCGCTGATCCATCTGTCTGATTGTACTATCTCTGCCATCAGTGCGCTACACTGCTATGCTCTGCTAAACCATGAAGAAGAAGAATTGATCGAGAATGTCTCACACCATTCTCTACTGACCCAAACTCAGTTCAATAGGAAGAGAGTGTGTCATACCACTCCTACTGATCCCAGATCAATGGAGATTATCCTAGCATAAGGAGTACAGTAGATACAATGATGCGTCCATCAATCATACTACTATGGTCCCTAACCCCATTTCCTTACTCATTGCCCAGATGAGAGGTACTTCCCATGAGTCCTAGACTCCATGGGTAGGATGCCTCGAGAGGAGAACCATTCATCCTGTCCCTAAGTCGCCTCGGGATATCACAAGCGAAGGCTAAGCCATTCACCTTGTACACAGAGCACCATTAGTGGAGGGTGAGTCACCCTATGGTCACTTGTTGCTCCAAGCAGTACCCCAAGCCCCTCGGATCTCCTAGAGCTCAATGCATGCATCATGCAGGACCCTTATAAGAAGGTCTCTTAACAACTCCAAGTTGTTCGAGAAAGTCACAAATTTGACCTTTACCCAGGGCTTTGATAGAATGTTTGTGACCTGTACATCAAATTCAATGCAATGGAGCCTCCTCACTCATCGATGTACCATATCCCAGATAAGGTAGTATCTGATGTTTATATGCTAGAGCAATATTGGATTCCTCAACAATCGAACCCCATCCTGGTTGACACAAAAGATCACGGTGGTATCCATCATGTGTATGAACAGCTTGGTGAAGAGCTTCCACAACTAGGCAACTTCACACGAGGTCATACTCGTAGCTATGTATTCGGTCTCAGCAGTGCATATAGCAACCGACTTCTGCTTCCTACTCATCCATGATATCGAAGCAGAATCCAAAGATAACCAGCACTCAGAACTGCTCTTGCAATTTTCCACAATGCCTGCCCAGTCAGCGTTCGAATAATCATGCAGCTTCACATATTCGGCAATGCACTTCAATCCATGAGAGATTGTGCCTAGGAGATATCTCAAATGATTCTTCGCACCAATCCAGTGAGGCTCAACCATATATGAGCTCATCATGCTAACTACAAAACATATATCCGAATGGGAGTTCACCAAGAACAACAATGCTAGTATGAGTTTGTGAAACTCAGAGGCATTTCCCAAATCAATTCTGGTATTCCTACCACATAACTTCTGAAAGTTAATCTCCATCGAGGTAGTTGCGAGCTTGTTGTCCACCATTCCAAATCCGGAATCCAACTCCCTCTTGCTTCTGCAAATAAGAGAGTCTGCACCTAAAAGAAATAGGTCGTCCTCCCAAGGTGTCAGTATGAGAGGTCTATCATCCACAACCTTCGAGCAATGGTTCGAATCAGCTTCATGAGACAGCTATCAATCCTCTCATACTATGCTCGGGGTGTTTTGCTTCAACCCATAGAGGGCTTTCTTCCACCTGCATACATGAGATTCCCGATCATGAATCTCAAACCCTCGAGTTGTTCCAAACTTGTGGACCTGCTACATGAGGGGAATGGTCCCCTTGTAAGATTTTCCTTCAGTACATCTCAAACATGTACCTTCATGCTCTTTTGAACTCAGGCATTTCTGTCATCATCTGAGTCACATCAGGGAGGGTCCCATGATAAGTAGACCTTGCTATAGATGAGATGTGACAACTAACATGGTCCCCAATGGACCTCCTGCAACTTTGATACAACCCTGAACTCAAAAGCATCTGTGAGAAATTCCATTTTCAAATACGTAACTTTCCATCGATGAATGCCACCCTAAAAGCTTTGACTTCCATTTCCGAAATGGTCACCAGGTTCTTCTTGCGATCAGGTACACAAAAGAGTTTCTTGTAAATGAATCAAGTTACCCTCATTCAATCAAGGGGTAACATTCCCTACACCCTTTCCAAGATAGGTGGCATCGGCTCCAAGTATAATCCCACAATTGTTTCCATCTCTACTAAATTAGAGAGAGCACCCTCCTATCCGATGAAGTGCCTTGAAGCACTACAATCAATAAACCAGATTCCCAAAGAGTCTGAAGGAGAAGGCCAATATAAGAAAACACTTCTTTATCTTATTAGAAACAACACTCGATTCTTTATACCTGGGATTCCTTGCTTTCTTTGAAGAGTCAATTATTTTCTCGATGACTTACACTAACTGTCATTCCTTTAAACATTGAAGATGTCCCTGGAATGATTGTTATCATCGTCAAGTGATGTGTCCCTACCATTCAGACACTCCTTCGCATAATGGCTGAACTTATTACAAACAAGGCATCTGCCTTTGCTTCTACCCTTGGATCCGAACTTTACATTGAAGTGATCTAAAGGACATCAGAAACTTCCACTGCACCATTCTGATAATATTCTCTACTTCGACTTCACCCTTGCTGAATTTGAAGAGGGATGAGGAATCCATTGTTCCTTTTGTCCTTTCCCAACTGTCTTCAGTGATTTCTCCTTCACTCTTGCTTGGGCTTTGTCTTCACCTCAGCTTTGATACCATGTTAATTTTAGGTATGTTCTATGCTTAGAGCAATTTATTTCAATTTTCACAGTTAGCTCAATATCTTTTCCAGATTAGCTATCACATCAGCATTAAAGTAAACTGCAGATAGAACATAAACATAAATTGTTGAAGACAAGCCAAGACAAGAAGACACAAGATGTGGCACTAGCCATGGACAAACCCTAATGTGGGGAAACCCTTGATGAATTCTTCTTATATGTTCTTCAATAGTTCAGCAGAGAGAGAGAGAGAGAGAGAAATAGTACATTTACAACAGAAGTCAACACTTTGACTTATCTAATTAAGAGCATAGATCATCTCTAAGCAGATGATACATGAGATCAGTTGAAGACATGCTGCTTCAACTCATTCTCCAAGGTAACTCTTTCACCTCTCAATGTGTTGCATCCCGTCATCACGCTGCACCTTACCGTGTTGCACCCATCATCACAATGTTGAACCTCATGACCATGTTGTACACATCATACTGCTGCACTGTTGTCCCATGTCCCGTTGTTGCGCCATGCTAGCCATTGCTTTCCTATGTGGCATATTGCTATCCCACTGTTAGTGACATAGCCATTCCATGTTTCCTTGTTGTCCCATTGGTTTGTTGTTGTCCCATCACAGCTTGCCATGCTTGCCATGCTTGCCATGTTGTACATGTTTATTGCTTGCCATGTTGTCCATGCTTGTTGTGTTGTCCCATGCTTTCCATACTTGCCATGTTGTCTATGCTTGTTGTTGTCATAGATACATTGATCCTTCTTCCAACAATCTCATTAGCCTCATACTTATACTTGAATGTTGGTGCATTGTTATAGTTCTACAACTCTGGTTACGGCATCAACAATACCCTAACAACCACCTCTAAACTCTGCAACAGTCCTTGAAAAAAGTGCGGCTTACCTCCCTTGAGAAATTGTTGTCCTACGCTGCCTGTGCCATGTAATTGTTGTAGGAGTATGGTCTTGCGACCTTGCACAACTCATCCAAACAATCCTGCGTCCCACTGTAATTACAACAGGGATTTGTGGCCTTCAATTTCAGGAATAAGTTCACCCTAATCCGCACCAAACAGTCCAAATTTATTGTTGCTCTTTGGCCTTGTTACCTGCTCAAGCTCGTAACGAAAATAGTGAAGAGAAACACCATAAATCTTGCCCATATTTGCCTCTAGGCCTGCGGCCTACCTCTTGTAGCAGCTCGGCCTTATTATAGATGTTTTCTTGCCCAAAACAGACCCTTCACATTAGCGTCCTCCTTCTTCTTGCGCTGCCTTAGGATAGCTTCGTCAAGGCTGCCTTTAGGTCTTAGTGAGGGTTGCCTTTAGGTCTGCATTAGGGCAGCCTTTAGGTCTGCGTTTCGGCAGCCTTTAGGTCTGCGTTTTAGTAGGGACCCGCATATAGGTTTAGGGCTCCTAATTGATAGCATTAAGGCTTCTCTTCATGGTTGCATCCTCTAGATTAGGGCAACGTATTTCTTCTTCTAGACTGCGGCTAGGGCAGCCTCTTTTCCTCCAACGTTTAGGGCTTCCACTCCTATATTTCTCCTCCACTAAAACCCAAGACAAGTGGAGTGAAATCAAGATAGAAATGTGTCTTTGAAATGACTCTCAACTCATCTCCTTTATACTAAAATGTTGAGCACATGTGGAGTTTATTTGGTTGTTGGCCGACCTTGACGAATTGTCTTATAACACAAATAAATTCATAACTCCATGAATACTTATCGGAATCGGATGATCTTTAGATCAATCCTACACCTCTCGACAAGAGAGATCCAAGAAAAATATCAACTACCATAAATAAGATGACCCACATGGAGTTTGGCCCTAGCTGCCAATTTTAACACTCCCTCTCAACTAAGGAAAACTCCATCCGTTGGTCCATCTGTCCGACTGTACTATCTCTGCCATCAGTGCCCTGCACTACTCTGCTCGGTTGAACCATGAAGAAGAAGAATTTATCGAGAATGTCTCATACCATTCTCTACTGACCCGAAGTCAGTTCCATATCAAGAGAGTGTGCCATACCACTCTTACTAATCCCAAATCAATGCAGGCAATCCTAACATAGGGAGTACGGTAGATACAACGATGCGTCCATTAATAGTACTACTATGGTCCCTAACCCCATTTCCCTACTCATTGGCCAGATGAGAGGTACTTGCCATGAGTCCCAGATTGCATGGGTAGGATGCCTCGACAGGAGAACCATCCATCCTGTCCCTAAGTCGCCTTGAGGTATCACATGGGAAGGTTGAGCCATTCAACCTGTACACAGCTCGCCTTTAGGGGAGGGTGAGTCACCCTATGGTCGCTTGTTGCTCCAAGTAGTACCCCAAGCCCCCCGGAGCTCCCAAAGCTCAATGCATGCATCATGCAAGACCCTTATAAGAAGGTCTCTTAACAACTCCAAGTCGTTCGGGAAAGTCACAAATTTGACCTTCCCCCGAGGCTTTGACAGAATGTCTGTGACTTGTACATCATTCTCAATGCGATGGAGCCTCCTCACTCATCGATGTACCATATCCCAAATAAGGTAGTATCTGATGTCTATATGTGAGAGCAATACTATATTCCTCAACAATCGAACCCCCTCATGGTTGACACAGAATATCACGATGGTATCCATCATGTGTACAAATAGCTTGCTGAAGAGCTTCCGCAACAAGGCAGCTTAACACGAGGTCATACTCGTAGCTATGTATTCAGTCTCAACGGTGCTTATAGCAACTGACTTTTGCTTCTTGCTCATCCAAGATATCGAGGCAGAATCCAAAGAGAACCAGCACTCAAAAGTGCTCTTGCGATCCTCCACACTGCCTACCCAATCAGAATTCGAATAATCATGCAGCTTCACATTTCCGGCAGTGTACCTCAATCCATGAGAGATTGTGCCTTGGAGATATCTCAAATGATTCTTGGCACCAATCCAGTGAGGCTCAAATATATATGAGCTCATCATGCTAACTGCAAAACATATATCCGAACGGGAGTTCACAAGAACATCAATGCTAGTATGAGTTTGTGAAACTCAGAGGCATTTCCCAAATCAGGTCCGATATCCCGACCACATAACTTCTCAAAGTTAAGCTCCATCGAGGTAGTCGCGAGCTTGTTGTTCAACATTGCAAATCCGGAATCTAACTCCCTCTTACTTCTGCAAATGAGAGGGTCTGCACTTGACAGAAATAGGTCGTCCTCAGAAGGTGTCAGTATGAGAGGTCTATCATCCACAACCTTCGAGCAATGGTTTGGATTGGCTTCACTCCTAGTGAGTCTCAGCTTCATCAGACAGCTATCAATCCTCTCATACTATGCCCGGGGTGTTTTGCTTCAAGCCATAGAGGGCTTTCTTCCACCTGCATACATGTGATTCCCAACCATGAATCTCAAATCCCTCGTGTTGTTACAAACTTTTGGAACTACTACATGAGGGGAATGGTCCCCTTGTAAGATTTTCCTTCGATACATCTCAGACATGTACCATCATGCTCTTTTTAAATTCAGGCATTCCTGTCATCATCTGACTCACATCGGGTAGGGTCCCATGATAAGTAGACCTTTGGTGCTATAGATGAGATGTGACAACTGACATGGTCCCCAATGGACCTCCTACAACTTTGATACAACCCTAAACTCAAAAGCATCTGTGAAAAATTCCATTTTCAAATACGTACCTTTCCATCGATGAATGCCACCCTAAAAGCTTTGACTTCCATTTCCGAAATGGTCACCAGGTTCTTCTTGCGATCAAATACACAAAAGAGATTCTTGTAAATGAATCGAGTTACCCTCATTCAATTGAGGGGTAACATTCCCTACACCCTTTCCAACATAGGTGGCATCGACTCTAAGTATAATCCCACGATTGTTTCCATCTCTACTAAATTAGAGAGAGCACCCTCCTATCCGATGAAGTGCCTTGAAACACTACAATCAATAAGCCAAATTCCCAAAGAGTCTGAAGGAGAGGGCCAATATAAGATAACACTTCTTTATCTTATTAGAAAAACCACTTGATTCTTCATACTTGGGGTTCCTTGCTTTCTTTGAAGAGTCGGCTATTTTCTTGATGACCTGCATTACCTGCCATTCCTTCGATCACTGAAGATGTCCCTGGAATGATTGTTATCATCATCAAGTGATGTGTCCCTCCCATTCGAACACTCCTTCGCATAATGGCTGAACTTATTACAAACAAAGCATCTGACTTTGTTTCTACCCTTAGATCTGGACTTCCCATTGAAGTGATCTGAAGGACATCAGAAACTTCCGTTGCGCCATTCTGATAATATTCTCTGCTTCGACTTCAACATTGGTGAATTTGAAGAGGGATGAGGAATCCATTGATCCTTTTGTCCTTTTCCAACTGTCTTCGGTGATTTCTCCTTCACTCTTGCTTGGGCTTTGTCTTCACCACAACTCTGATACCATGTTAATTTTAGGTATGTTCTATGCTTAGAGCAATTTATTTCAATTTTCACAGTTAGCTCAATGTCTTTTCCAGATTAGCAATCACATCAGCATTAAAGTAAACTACAGATAGAACATAAACATAAATCGCTAAAGACAAGCCAAGAAAAGAGGACACAAGATGTGGCGCTAGCCAAGGACAAACCCCAATGTGGGGAAACCCTTGATCAATTCTTCTTATATGTTCTTCAATAGTTCAGCAGAGAGAGAGACAGAGAGAGAGTACATTTACAACAAAAGTCAACACTTTGACTTATCTAATTAAGAGCATAAATCATCTCTAAGAAGATGATATATGAGATCAGTTAAAGACATGCTACTTCAACTGATTCTCCAAGGTCTCTGTTAAAATTGGCAACTAGGGCCAAACTCCATGTGGGTCACTTTATTTATGGCAGCTAATATTTTTCTTGGATCCCTCTCATCAAGAGGTGTAGAATTGATCTAAAGATCATCCGATTCTTATAAGTATTCATGGAGATATGAATTTATTAGTGTTATGGGACAATTCGTCAAGGTCGGCCAACAACCAAATAAACTCCACTTGTGCTCAACGTTTTAGTATAAATAAAGGAGTCATCTAACACTCATCTCTTGTGATCTCACTCTCCACTTGTTTTGGGTTTTTGGTGCAAGAGGAGGTCTAGAGGAGATGCCTTCTATGCAGCCCTAAAGAAGGGTCATCTAGGAGAGCCCTAGCCGAAGACTTGTAGGAGATCTGGCCACAAATCTAAGAGGCCCTAATCCGCAACAAAGGGAAGGCCCTAACCAGCAACTAAAGGAGGCCCTATGCTGCCCTACCTAAGGGTGATATGGATATACCCTAGCCACAGCAACCTAGAGTCTGGACAGCATGGGAAATCAAGGATCCGAACTCTGCTACAGGAGGCCGAGTGGCTGAGGTAAGTGCGGATAGTCTTAGGGCTGAAACAGTTATATAATCAGGATCTGAGTTTGCTGTGAAGAGGGACAAGAAGGCTGACTGTTAGGCCGAGTTCCTAAGGGTCAAACACATTGTTGTTTGGAAGTTATTTTGGCACATTTTCGGAGGTCTGTTGCTACAGCAATCTGTTGTGCTAGGCCGCTGGCCATAGAACACAACTAGAGGTTGTGTGAGGGTTTTCAAGGGTGGACAGCACCCTAAGCAAGCAGCGTGGGTGAGGAGACCTATGAGGGTATGCCGCAGCCCTTAAAGGGTTAGTTTATTGACTGTGGGATGAAACTAGGGCTGCTGCAAGTGCCCTACCTACGTGTCCAACAAACAGTTGTGCAAACAAATGACAGCATGGTCTAATTGGACTATTTGGGCATGTTGGTGTAGCTAGACATATTATGGGACAGCAGCTGCATAGTGCTATTAGCATACAGTGATGGGTAGCAATGCAGCTTAATATAAAAAGGGTGCAGCACTATGTATGATGCAGCTACATGACTAAATGCAGTGACGATGAGTGCAACATAGAGTGCAAATCCATGATGAGAACAACACAGTGATTGGAGAAGCATAGTGACATGAGTAGCAACATGAAGTGCATAACATGGTCATTGGGTCCAGCACTGTGATGATGTGTGCAACATGGTGCAGCACGGTGAGGTGCAGCAAATGGACAAGATGCAACGCAATGATAGGTGAAGGAGTCACCTTGGAGAATCAGTTGAAGCAGCATGTCTTCAACTAATCTCATGTAGAGATGATCTATTCTCTTATCTAGAAAGTCAAAGGGTTGACTTTTGTTGTAAATGTACTATCTCTCTCTTTGTGTGTGTTGAACTATTGGAAATCATATAAGAAGAATTGATCAAGGGTTTCCCCACAATGGGGTTTGTCCCTGGCTAGCACCACATCTTGTGTCCTCTTGTCTTGGCTTGTCTTCTGCAATTTATGTTTATGTTCTATCTACAGTTTACTTTAATGCTGATGTGATTGCTAATCTGGAAAGATATTGAGCTAACCATGAAAATTGAAATAAATTGCTCTAAGTATAGGACATATCTAAACTTAACATGGTTTCAAAGCTGAGGTGAAGACAAAACCCAAGCAAGAGTGAAAGAGCAATCACTGAAGACAGTTGGGAAAGAACAAAAAGATCGGTGGATTCCTCATCCCTCTTCAAATTCACCGAGGGTGAAGTCGAAGCAGAGAATATTATCAGGATGGCACAGCGGAAGTTTCTAATGGCCTACCTAAAGATCACTTCAATGGAAAGATCGGATCTAAGGGTGGAAGGAAAAGGTAGATACCTTGGTTGCAATAAGTTCGGCCATTATGCAAAGGAGTGTCTAAATGGAAGGGACACATCACTTGATGATGATAACAATCATTCCGGGGTCATCTTCAATGGTCAGAGGAATGACAGGTAATGCAGATCATCAAGGAAACGGCCGACTCTTCAGAGAAAGCAAGGAACCCCTGGTATGAAGAATCAAATGTTGTTTCTGATAAGATAAAGAAGCATTATCTTGTATTGGCCCTCTCCTTCAAATTCTTTTAGGAATCTGGCTTATTGATTATAGTGCTTCAAGGCACTTCATCAGATAGAAGGGTGCTCTCTCTAATTTGGTAGAGATGGAAACAATCGTGGGATTATACTTGGATCCGATGCCACCTATCCTGGAAAGGGTGTAGGGAATGTTACCCCTCAATTGAATGAGGGTAACTCGATTCATTTACAAAATCTCTTTTATGTGCCTGATCACAGAAGAACTTGGAGTCCATTTTGGCAATGGAAGACAAAGTTTACAGGGTGGCATTCATCGATGGAAAGGTACGTGTTTGAAACTGAAATTTTCAAAAATGCTTTTACTCATGGGTTCAGGGTTAGCAATTTGTGTCAAGTTGCAGGATGGTCCATTGGGGATCATGACATATCTCATCTATAACACCTAAGATCTACTTTATGAGGCCCCTAACCGATGTGAATCAAATGGTGACTCGGATACCTAAATTCAAGAAGAGCATGAAGGTACATGTCTGAGATATACCGAAGGAAAATCTTAAAAGGGGACCATTCCCCTCATGTAGCAGGTCCACAAGGTTGGAACAACCCGAGGGATTTGAGATTCATGATTGGGAATCTCATGTATACAAGTGGAAGAAAGCCCTCTATGGCTTGAAGTAAAACACCCCGGGCCTAATATGAGAGGATTGATAGTTGTCTGATGAAGCTGAGATTCACTAAAAGTGAAGTAGATCAAAACCATTGTTTGAAGGTTGTGGATGATAGACCTCTCATACTGGCACCTTCTGAGAAACGACCTATTTCTGACAGGTGCAGACCCTCTCACTTGCAAAAGTAAGAGGGAGTTGGATTCCAGATATGGAATGGTAAACTGCAAGCTCGTGACTACCTCGAGGATCTTAACTTTCAGAAGTTATATGTTGGTGATGTCGGACCAGATTTGGGAAATGCCTCTAAGTTTCATAAACTCATCTGCATTGATGTTCTTGATGAACTTCTGTCCGTATATATGCTTTACAGTTAGCATGGTGAGCTCATATTTGGTTGAGTAGATTGGTGCCAAGAATCTTCTGAGATATCTTCAAGGCACAATCTCTCATGGATTGAGATACATTCCCAGAAATATGAAGTTGCACGATTATTCGAATGCTGACTGGGCAGGAAGTGTGGAGGACCGCTAGAGCACTTCTCAGTGTTGGTTCTCTCTGGATTCTGCTTCGATATCATGGATGAATAGGAAGGAGAAGTCGGTTGCTATAAGAACCACCAAGACTGAATACATAGCTACAAGTATGATCTCGTGTGAAGCTGCCTGGTTGTGGAAGCTCATCATTGAGTTGTTTGTACACATGATGAATACCATTGTGATTCTTTGTGACAACCAAGGGGGGATTCGATTATTAAGGAAACCCGTATTTGATGATTGCTCCAGCAAATAGACATCAAATACTACCTTATCTAGGATATGGTAAGTCAATGAGCGAGGAGACTCCATCGCATTGAGACTGATGTACAAGTCGCAGACTTTTTGTCAAAGCGTCGGGGAAAAGTCAAATCTGTGATTTTCCCGAACGACTTGGAGTCGTTGAGAGACCTTTGTATAAGGGTCCTACATGTTGCATGCACTGAGCTCTGGGAGCTCTGGGGGCTTGGGGTACTTAGTGGAGCGACATACGACCATTGGGCGACTCACCCTCCCCTTGTGGTGCGCTATGTACAGGGTGATAGGTTCAACCTTTCCCTATGATAACTTGTGGCGACTATGGAACAGGATGATTAGTTCTCCTATGGGCCGGGATGATTAGTTCTCCCGTGGCAACTATGGAACAGGATTATTAGTTCTCATGTGGGCCGGGATGATTAGTTCTCCTGTGTCAACTATGGAACAAGATGATTAGTTCTCCTGTGGGCGGGGATGATTAGTTCTCCCATGGTGACTGTGGACAGGATGATTCGTTCTCCTGTGGGACAGGATTATTAGTTCTCATGTCTAGGCATCCTACCCATGCAATCTAGGACTCATGGGAAGTACCTCTCATCTGATCAATGAGCAAGTAAATGGGGTTAGGAAGCATAGTAGTACTATCGATGGACGAAGCATTGTATCTATTGTACTCCCTATGCTAGGATGACCTCCATTGATCTGGGATCAACGAAATGGATCTGGGATCAGTATGAGTGGTTTGAGACACTCTCTTGTGATATTGATCTGGGATCAATAAAACTGACTTCGGGTCAGTAAGATGAAACTGACTTTAGGTCAGTAAGATGACAATGACTTCGGGTCAGTAGAGAATGGTATGAGACATTCTCGATCAATTCTTCTTCTTCACGATTCAGCAAAGCAGTGCAGGGCACTGATGGCAGAGATAGTACAGTCGAACATATGGATCAGCGGATGGAGTTCTCCCTAGTTGAGAGGGAGTGTTAAAATTGGCAACTAGGGCCAAATTCCATGTGGGTCATTTTATTTATGGCAGCTAATATTTTTCTTGGATCCCTCTCATCGAGAGGTGTAGGATTGATCTAAAGATCATTCGATTCCAATAAGTATTCATGGAGATATGAATTTATTAGTGTTATGGGACAATTCATCAAGGTCGGCAAGCAACCAAATAAACCCCACTTGTGCTCAACGTTTTAGTATAAATAAAGGAGGACTTTAAGTCATCTAACACTCATCTCTTATGATCTTACTCTCCACTTGTTTCGGGTTTTTGGTGGACAAGGAGGTCTATAGGAGATGCCTTCTACACAGCCCTAAAGAAGGGTCATCTAGGAGAGCCCTAGCTGCAGACTTGTAGGAGATCTGGCCACAGATCTAAGAGGCCCTAATCCGCAGCTAGAAGAGTTCCTAATCCGCAGCTAGAAGAGGCCTAATCCGCAACTAAAGGGAGCCCTAATCCGCAGCAAAGGCAAGGCCCTAACCAGCAACTAGAGGAAGCCCTACGTTGCCCTACCTAAGGGTGATATGGATATACCCTAGCCACAGCAACCTAGAGTCTGGACAGCGTGGGAAATCAGGGATACGTAGTCTGCTACAGGAGGCTGAGTGGCTGAGGTAAGAGCGGTTAGTCTTAGGGCTGAAACAATGATATAATCAGGATCCGAGTTCGCTGTGAAAAGGGTCGAGAAGGCTGACTGTTAGGCCAAGTTCCTAAGGGTCAAACAAATTGTTGTTTGGAAGTTATTTTGGTACATTTTCGGAGCTTTGTTGCTACAGCAATATTTTGTGCTAGGTTGCTGGCCATATCACACAACTAGAGGTTGTGTGAGGGTTTCCAAGGATGGACAGCACCCTAAGCAAGCAGTGTGGGTGAGGAGGAGACCTACGAGGGTATGTCGCAGCCCTTAAAGGGTTAGTTTGTTGACTGTGGGATGAAACTAGGGCTGCTACAAGATCCCTAACCAGGTGTGCAGCAAATAGTTGTGCAAACAAATGATAGCATGGTCTAATAGGACTATTTGGGCATGTTGGTGTAGATGGACATATTATGGGGCAGCATCTAGTACAGCATAGTGCTATCAGCATACAGTGATGGGTAGCAATGCAGCATAATATAAAAAGGGCACTATGTATGATGCAGCTACACGACTGAATGCAGTGATGATGAGTGCAACTTAGAGTGCAGATCCGTGATGAGAACAGCCTAGTGATTGGAGAAGGACAGTGACAGGAGCAGCAACATGAAGTGCATAGAATGGTTATTAGATCCAGCATTGTGATGATGAGTGCAGCATGGTGTAGCACATGGACGAGATGCAGCACAATGATAGGTGTAGGAGTCACCTTGGAGAATCAGTTGAAGCAACATGCCTTCAACTGATCTCATGTAGAGATGATCTATTCTCTTATCTAGAAAGTCAAAATGTTGGCCTCTCTTGTAAATGTACTCTCTCTCTCTCTCTCTCTCTCTCTCTCTCTCTCTGTTGAACTACTGAAGATCATATAAGATGAATTGATCAAGGGTTTCCACACATTGGGGTTTGTCCTTGGCTAGCACCACATCTTGTGTCCTCTTGTCTTGGCTTGTCTTCTGCGATTTATGTTAATGTTGTATCTGCAGTTTACTTTAATGCTGATGTGATTGCTAATCTAGAAAAGACATTGAGCTAACTATGAAAATTGAAATAAATTGCTCTAAGCATAGAACATACCTAAACTTAATAGACTCCTTCACCTATCATTGTGTTATATCCCGTCATCATGCTGCACCTCACCGTGCTACAACGCGTTGCACCCATCATCACAATGTTGGACCTCATAACCATGTTGTACACATCATACTGCTGCACTGTTGTCCCATGTCCCATTGTTGCGCCATGCTAGCCATTGCTTTCCTATGTGGCATACTGCTATCCCACTGTTAGTGACATAGCCATCCCATGTTTCCTTGTTATCCCATTGGTTTGTTGTTGTCCCATCACAGCTTGCCATGCTTGCCATGTTGTACATGTTTATTGTTTTCCATGCTCTCCATGCTTGATGTGTTGTCCCATGCTTTCCATACTTGCCATGTTGTCTATGCTTGTTGTTGTCATACATACACTAATCCTTCTAGCAACAATCTCATCAGCAAATTAGCCTCATACTTATACTTGAATGTTGGTGCATTGTTGTAGTTCTACAACTCTGGTTACGGCATCAACAGTACCCTAACAACCACCTCTAAACTCTGCAATAATCCTTGAAAAGAGTGCGGCTTACCTCCCTTGAGAAGTTGTTGTCCTACGCTGCCTGTGCCATGTAACTGTTGTAGGAGTATGGTCTTACAACCCTCCACAACTCATCCAAACAGTCCTGCTTCCCACTGTAATTACAATAGGGATTTGCGGCCTTCAATTTCAGGAAGAAGTTCACCCTAATCCGCACCAAACAATCCAGATTCAATGTTGCTCTTTGGCCTTGTCACCTGCTCAAGCTCAGACCCAAAACAGTGAAGAGAAACACCATAAATCTTGCCCAGATTTTCCTCTAGGCCTGCGGCCTACCTCCTGGAGCAGCTCGGCCTTATTACAGATGTTTTCTTGCCCAAAACAAACCCTTCACATCAGCATCCTCCTTCTTCTTAAGCTGCCTTAGGGTAGCTTCGTCAAGACTGCCTTTAGGTCTTAGTGAGGGTTGCCTTTAGGTTTGCGTTAGGGCAGCCTTTAAGTTTGTGTTGGGGCAGCCTTTAGGTCTACGTTTCGGCAGCCTTTAGGTCTGCGTTTTAGTAGGGACCCGCATATAGGTTTAAGGCTCCTAAGTGATAGTGTTAGGGCTTCTCTTCATGGTTGCATCCTCTAGATTAGGGCAACATATTTCTTCTTCTAGAGTGCGGCTAGGGCAACCTCTTTTCCTCCAACGTCTAGGGCTTCCACTCCTAGATTTCTCTTCCACTAAAACCCAACACAAGTGGAGACAAATCAAGATAGAAGTGTCTTTGAAATGACTCTCAACTCATCTCCTTTTATACTAAAATGTTGAGCACATGTGGAGTTTATTTGGTTGTTGGCCGACCTTGACGAATTGTCTTATAACACAAATAAATTCATAACTCCATGAATACTTATCAGACTCGGATGATCTTTAGATCAATCCTACACCTCTCCATGAGAGGTATCCAAGAAAAATATCAGTTGCCATAAATAGGATGACCCACATGGAGTTTGGCCCTAGTTGCCAATTTTAACACTCCCTTTCACCTAGGGAGAACTCCATCCGTTGATCCATCTGTCCGATTGTACTATCTCTGCCATCAGTGCCCTGCACTGCTCTACTCTATGAACCATGAAGAAGAAGAATTGATCAAGAATGTCTCATACCATTCTCTACTGACCCGAAGTCAGTTCCATATGAAGAGAGTGTGTCATACCACTCTTACTAATCCCAGATCAATGGAGGCCATCCTAGCATAGGGAGTACGACGGATACAATGATGCGTCCATCAATAGTACTACTATGGTCCCTAACCCCATTTCCTTACTCATTGGCCAAATGAGAGGTACTTCCCATGAGTCCCAGATTGCATGGGTAGGATGCCTCGACAGGAGAACCATTCATCCTATCCCTAAGTCACCTCAGGGTATCACAGTGGAAGGCTGAGCCATTCACCCTGTACACAGCTCACCATTAGGGGAGGGTGAGTCACCCTATGGTCGCTTGTTGCTCCAAGCAGTACACCAAGCTCCCCGGAGCTCCCAAAGCTCAATGCATCCATCATGCAGGACCCTTATAAGAAGATCTCTTAACAACTCCAAGTCGTTCGGTAAAGTCACAAATTTGACCTTTCCCCGAGGGTTTGACAGAATGTCTGTGACTTGTACATCAGTCTCAATGCGATGGAGCCTCCTTGCTCATCGATGTACCATATCCCAGATAAGGTAGTATCTGATGTTTATATGCTTGAGCAATACTGTATTCCTCTACAATCGAACCCCCTCCTGGTTGACACAGAAGATCACAGTGGTATCCATCATGTGTACAAACAGCTTGCTGAAGAGCTTCCACAACCAGGCAGCTTAACATGAGGTCATACTCGTAGCTATGTATTCAGTCTCAGCGGTGCTTATAGCAACCGACTTTTGCTTCCTGCTCATCCAGGATATCGAAGCAGAATCCAAAGAGAACCAACACTCAGAGGTGCTCTTGCGATCCTCCAAATTGTATGCCCAGTCAACATTCGAATAATCATGCAACTTCACATTTCCGGCAGTGTACCTCAATCCATGAGAGATTGTGCCCTGGAGATATCTCAAATGATTCTTGGCACCAACCTAGTGAGGCTCAAATATATACGAGCTCGTCATGCTAACTGCAAAACATATATCCGGATGGGAGTTCACCAAGAACATCAATGCTAGTATGAGTTTGTGAAACTCAGAGGGATTTCCCAAATCAGGTCCGGTATCCCTACCTCATAACTTCTCAAAGTTAAGCTCCATCAAGGTAGTCACAGGCTTGTTCACCATTCCAAATTTGGAATCCAAATCCTTCTTACCTCTGCAAATGAGAGGGTCTGCACCTGACAGAAATAGGTCGTCCTCAGAAGGTGTCGGTATGAGAGGTATATCAACCACAACCTTCGAGCAATGGTTTGGATCGACTTCACTCCTAGTGAGTCTCAGCTTCATCAGACAGCTATCAATCCTCTCATACTATGCCCGGGGTGTTTTGCTTCAAGCCATAGAGGGCTTTCTTCCACCTGCATACATGAGATTCCCGATCATGAATCTCAAACCCTCGAGTTGTTCCAAACTTGTGGACCTACTACATGAGGGGAATGGTTCCATTGTAAGATTTTCCTTCGGTACATCTCAGACATGTACCTTCATGCTCTTTTTGAATTCAGGCATTCCTGTCATCATCTGACTCACATCGGGTAGGGTCCCATGTTAAGTAGACCTTCGATGCTATAGATGAGATGTGACAACTGACATGGTCCCCAATGGACCTCTTGCAACTTGATACAACCCTAAACTCAAAAGCATTTGTGATAAATTCCATTTTCAAATATGTACCTTTCCATCGATGAATGCCACCCTAAAACCTTTGACATCCATTTCTGAAATGGTCACCAGGTTCTTCTTGCGATTAGGTACACAACAGAGATTCTTGTAAATGAATAGAGTTCCCTCATTCAATTGAGGGGTAACATTTCCTACACCCTTTCCAGGATAGGTGGCATCGGCTCCAAGTATAATCCCATGATTGTTTCCATCTCTACTAAATTAGAGAGTGCACCCTCCTATCCGATGAAGTGCCTTGAAGCACTACAATCAATAAGCTAGATCCCCAAAGAGTCTGAAGGAGAGGGCCAATAAAAGATAACACTTCTTTATCTTATTAGAAACAACACGTGATTCTTCATATCTGGGGTTCCTTGCTTTCTTTGAAGAGTCGGCTATTTTCTTGATGACCTGCATTAATTGTCATTCCTCCGATCATTGAAGATGTCCCTGGAATGATTGTTATCATCATCAAGTGATGTGTCCCTACCATTCGGAAACCCCTACGCATCATGGCCGAACTTATTACAAACAAGGCATCTGCCTTTGCTTCTACCCTTAGATCTGGACTTCCCAATGAAGTGATCTAAAGGCCATCAGAAACTTTTGTTGTACCATTCTGATAATATTCTCTACTTCAACTTCACCCTTGCTGAATTTGAAGAAGGATGAGGAATCCATTGATCCTTTTGTCCTTTCCCAACTGTCTTCGATGATTTCTCCTTCACTCTTGCTTGGGCTTTGTCTTCACCTCAGCTCTAATACCATGTTAATTTTAGGTATGTTCTATGCTTAGAGCAATTTATTTCAAATTTCACAATTAGCTCAATATCTTTTCCATATTAGCAATCACATTAGCATTAAAGTAAATTGTTGATAGAACATAAACATAAACCGTTGAAGACAAGTCAAGGCAAGAGGACACAAGATGTGGCGCTAGCCAAGGACAAACCCCAATGTAGGGAAAACCTTGATCATTTCTTCTTCTATGTTCTTCAATAGTTCAGCAAAGAGAGAGACAGAGATAGTACATTTACAACAGAAGTCAACACTTTGACTTATCTAATTAAGAGCATAGATCATCTCTAAGAAGATGATACATGAGATCAGTTGAAGACATGTTGCTTCAACTGAAACTGAACTCCAAGGTGACTCCTTCACCTATCATTGTGCTGCATCCCGTCATCAAGCTGCACCTCACCGTGCTGCACTATGTTGCACCCATCATCACAATGTTGGACCTCATGACCATGTGTACACATCATATTGTTGCACCTTATGCTGCACCGTTGTCCCATGTGCCATTGTTGCGCCAAGCTAGCCACTGCTTTCCTATGTGGCATACTATTGTCCCACTGTTAGTGACATAGTCATTCCATGTTTGCTTGTTGTCCCATTGTTTCGTTGTTGTGCCATCACAGCTTGCCATGCTGTACATGTTTGTTGCTTGCCATGTTGTCCATGCCTGTTGTGTTGTCCCATGCCTTCCATACTTGCCATGTTGTCTATGCTTGTTGTTGTCATACATACACTAATCCTTCTAGCAACAATCTCATCATCAAATTATCCTCATACTTATACTTGAATGTTGGTGCACTGTTGTAGTTCTGCAACTCTGGTTAGGGCATCAACAGTACCTTAACAGCCACCTCTAAACTCTGCAACAGTCCTTGAAAAGAGTGCGGCTTACCTCCCTTGAGAAGCAGTTGTCCTAAGCTGCCTGTGCCATGTAACTGTTGTAGGAGTATGGTCTTACAACCCTCCACAACTCATCCAAACATTCATGCGTCCCACTATAATTACAACAGGGATTTGCGGCCTTCAATTTCATGGAAAAGTTCACCGTAATCCACACCAAACAGTCCAGATTTAATGTTGCTCGTTGGCCTTGTCACTTGCTCAAAATCCGACCCAAAACAGTGAAGAGAAACACCATAAATCTTGCCCAGATTTGCCTCTAGGCCTGGGGCCTACCTCCTATAGCAGTGCGGCCTTATTACAGATGTTTTCTTGCCCAAAACAGACCCTTCACATCAGCGTCCTCCTTCTTCTTGAGCTGCCTTAGAATAGCTTCGTTAGGGTTGCCTTTAGGTCTTGGTGAGGGGTGCCTTTAGGTCGTGTTAGGGCAGCCTTTAGGTCTGCGTTAGGGCAGCCTTTAGGTCTGCGTTTTAGTAGGGACCCGCATATTGGTTTAGGGCTCCTTGATAGCGTTAGGGCTTCTCTTCATGGCTGCATCCTCTAGATTAGGGCATCGTATTTCTTCTTCTAGACTGCAATTAGAGCAGCCTCTTGTCCTCCAACGTCTAGGGCTTCCACTCCTAGATTTCTCTTCCACTAAAACCCAAGACAAGTGGAGAGAAATCAAGATAGAAGTGTGTCTGTGAAATGGCTCTCAAGTCATCTCCTTTTATACTAAAACGTTGAGCACATGTGGAGTTTATTTGGTTGTTGGCCGACCTTGACAAATTGTCTTATAACACAAATAATTCATAACTCCATGAATACTTATTGGAATCAGATGATCTTTAGATCAATCCTACACCTCTCGATGAGAGGGATCCAAGAAAAATATCAACTGCCATAAATAAGATGACCCACATGGAGTTTGGCCCTAGTTGCCAATTTTAACACGAATTTACTAGGTTTGACCGAGCTGATTTGGAGGTGTAATTCTGCTAAGTTGACCATTGTTGAGTTTATGGTTAGGGCATCCTGTTGACTGCAGTTTGACTGGACAGATTTGATTGTGATTGGGCAAGTGAATTTTGTATATCGTACTCCCTCTCTCTACTAAACTTTTGAAGAATAATAAGAAGAATTGATCAAAGGCTTTCCCAACATTAGGGCTTGTCCCTGGCATCCGCCAAATATTGTGTCCTCTTGTCTTGGCTTGTCTTCTGCTTTTTATTTATGTTTTATCTGCATTTAATGTCATGTTAATGTGATTGCTAATTTGGAAATTGATATTGGGCTAATAAGAAAAATTGAAGTAAATTGCTCTTAAGCATAGAACATACCATTGTTATCTAAAATTAGCATATTCTCTATGTCTCAATCTTCAAATCAAATGACTTCATTCTGTAAAGAAGGCAACAAGCTCGATGGGTATGGGTCATCAAACTTTCAAGCATGGAAGAAAATAATAGATTTGGTGCTTATAGAGAATGAAGTCATGGACCGTGTTCTTGGCAAAGTTACAAAACCAAAGAAGGATAAGACTCGAGAACGGGCCAAGTAAAGGAAAGGAGAAATTAGGACTCAAAGGATTCTCATTGAATCCATCAAGGATCATCTTATTCCATTTATTGCAAATTTGGGTACATCTAGAGCAATCTATGACAAGTTGGTAAAACTATATTCGGTCAGTTCCTCAAGTCAAAAAAATCTACAAGACAAGGTTATCAAAAAATGAAGGTTTCACAATTGAAGGATCAACTACAAGGACTTGTAGAAATTGTTTCATATTCTTAATTGACTACTTGTATACTCAATGTTTTACCTTCAAAATGGGGCAGTTTTGTGTCAAGCATATATTCTAGAAAGGACACTCCAGGCTTTGATGAGTTGTGGTCTTTATGTGTTAAAGAAGAAACAAGATTGAAGGCCAAACATGACATTGAACCCAATGAAAGGTCTCAGTGTTTTATTGCTAGATCAAAGAAGAAGAATGGAAATTTTGGAAGGTTTGAACCTCGTCAAAGGCATAATAGAAACAACAGCAATCAACCACATGGAAGACAAGATATGTCCAAAGTACAATGCTTTAGATGCAAAGAATATGGACACTTTAAAAGAGATTGCCCTGAGGATTCTCAAAACAAAAAAATCAATAAGAGGAAGGAAAGGAGTGAAGCTCACATCACCGAAGAAAATGAAGAACCAGAAAAGAAGCCGAAGAATGAAGATCATAAAGATTTCTAATATTGAAGATCTCCACTCTACCAGGTTTATTAGAAGTTTGTTTCCTTTTTATCAAAAGATGGCAGTGAGAGTAGCTTGTACAGTTGCTTTTGTAGAAGAAGCTTGGATTTTGCAATTTATGGCATCATGGAAAGAAGCATATAACATTGGAAGGAATCTTATTGGAAGCAGTTATCTAGCATAACAAGGATAGAAGGATTTGGACCATCTAGCACTTCACAGTTCATGCAGCTACTACTTGGCGTTGTGTTATAGAAGCAGTCATTTAGAAGGAAGGGGTCACCAAGATCCATGACAATAATTGTTAGAAGAAAATTCTTCATCATATGAAGAGCTATTGTGACATGACAAAAGTACATTCCGCTAGAAGAAAGCAAGCATTGAAGAAGCTAGAAGATATTCAAGTTACAGCATGAAGGTATAATTGAGGCATCTCTCATCTTAAGAGAGGAGTCTCATCATAGACGTTATTTTCAAGGAAAGAAGCAATTCATTCACGAAGGAAGTCAACCAAACGGTTGTATGAAAGGAAGAGGTATGCATATCTTTATAAAAGAAGCTCCTCATTAGATGGTAGATTCATGTCTTCAGAAAGTTTTGTAGTAAGAGTTGGACGTTGAGATATATTTAGAAGCATGACCATGTTTTGTCTTGGTTGAGAATTGGATGGGATAAGAACTCTTCCATATGGCTACTCGATATACAAGAAGCATGATATAGTCTCTTGAAGCACGTAAGATAGGAATGACAGTTTCAGAGGGAGATATGAAGACTCTGTTGGATACAATATTGAAGCATTGACTGACAAGCAGCATGAAGAACCCCAGTATTATATAAAGACAAATCTTGCAGAGGAATATTGACATGAGAATGAACAAGCAATAGAAATTGGCATCTTGACAAGAAAGGCCATCATGATTTGGTAACTAATATTGATATTTTTGTTTGAGATATGACTGGGCTACCTCGAAGAACAAATTAAAGAAGTTTGGGCTAGAGAGATAGCAGTTGAATATACAATTGTTTGATCTAACTCAATTCAAATAACACATGGATTGGATAGCACTGGTAATGGCTTAGAAGAATATATAGCATAAATATGTACACTACAAGGGACAGAAAAGGTAGCAGACACGAGATAAGTTGGTTGGTCATGATGGATTCAGTAGTTCATTTTCCTAGTTGAAGAAAAGTGTTGAAAAGTGTAACTAGGTTCAATCTTCATAATGACGTGTAAATATGATTTTATGTAATTGATGTAAAGAAGAAAATAAAATTATTTTTCTAATGCTTGAATGTTAAATTGGCAACTAGGGCCAAACTCCATGTGGGTCATCTTATTTTGGGCAGCTGATATTTTTCTTGGATCCCTCTCATCGAGAGGTGTAGGATTAATCTAAAGATCATCCAATTTCAATAAGTATTCATGGATTTATGAATTTATTTGTGTTATAAGACAATTCGTCAAGGTCGGCCAGCAACCAAATAACCCACACATGTGCTCCACGTTTTAGTATAAAAAGAAGTGACTTGATAGTCATTTCTACACACACTTCACTCTTGATTTCTCTCCACTTGTTCTGGATTTTAGTGGAAGAGAAATCTAGGAGAAGGATGCCCTAGCCGCAATCCTAAAGTGGATGATCTAGCCGCAGTCCAAGGGAGAAGACCCCTGATTCTATACGCTGCCCAACCTACCCTCTACACTGCCTAAAGGAGAGACAGCACGGTGGAGAAGACCTATTCACGCTGCCCAAATACACAGATCTATCCTGCCCTAGCCGCGGTAAAGAAGACTGAACAGCGTGGGTCTTTGGTGGTTGTTTCAGGGTCATATGTGAAGGCCGAGTTGCTGCTAAGAGGGCCAAATATCCTCCTATAGGGCCGAGGCAGAGGAGGGTTGTTTGGGTTTGATGTGTGGGCCGTAAGCTACAACAAAGGTAGACAGGACAGCATGGGTTGTTTTGGGGTCATGTTATACTCTCATCTTCAGCGTGGAGGCAGAGGGTTTACACTAGCATAGGTCGCATTTCATGAGGGCAATTCTGGGCCAGATTTGAGGACGGTTAGGGACTGTTGTGTGCCCTAACCAGTCCCAGAAATTACAGCAGTAATGAAGTGACAATCAGCGGCGTTTGTATGGTGTGTTGGTAGCAAGGAAGATAGGGCAGCAAGGTCACATGGTGCAACAAAGGAAAATGGGACAGTAGCTATGGCATGGCAAAATTGGGACAGCAGCTGTGATGGGATAGCAGCAATACAATTGGGACAACATCAATACAAAATGGGACAGCGCTATGACATGGTGCAGCAATAGCCAATTGGAACAGCAGTACGGTAAGCAAGGTACAACAAGCACATGCTGGCAAGCATGGTGCTGCAAGCACATTGGGCAAGGTGCAGTAAGCACATGGTGGCAAGCATGATGCTGCAAGTACATGGGACAGCAGTATTGTAACATGGTACAGCATGCCACATGGGACAACAATGTGGCAACATGGTGCAATAATGGCACATGGGACAGCGATGGTACATGATGCAGTACAGTGAGGTACAATATGAAGCAGCACTGGTGAGTGCAGCAAGATGATAAGGTACATCAAGATGTTGCAGTACAGGAAAGTGCAGCAGTATGGTAATGAGGTCCAGCATAGTGATGACGGGTGCAACATGGTGCAGCACAGTGAGGTGGAGCATGATAACAAGGTAAGGCACAATGCATGGTGATGGAGTCACCTGGGAGAATCAATTGAAGCAGCATGTCTTCAACTGAGTTGAGCTACCTCATGTATCATCTACTTAGAGATGATCTATGCTCTTATTTAGATAAGTCAAAGTGTTGACTTCTATTGTATATGTGCTATCTCTCTCTCTCTCTGCTGAACTATTGAAGACATAATAAGAAGAATTGATCAAAGGTTTCCCCTCACATTGGGGTTTGACCTGGCTCCGCCGCCACATCTTTGTGTCCTCTTGTCTTGGCTTGTCTTCTGCAATCTATGTTTATGTTCTATCTGCAGTTTACTTTAATGTTGATGTGATTGCTAATCTGGAAAAGATATTGAGCTAACTGTGAAAACTGAAATAAATTGCTCTAGGCATAGAACATACCTAAAATTAACAGTGAATCATGGGTTTCATGATCAAGGAATTTTATTTTTAGTTAAAGCTCCCATTGAGAGCTATTAGGTTTGGTCATCAAGTTATAAAGTCTAGTGAAGTCAATGTCAAGGATTGAAGACCCATTTGGGCATGAATTCATTATAAAAAGGAAATTTGTTAACCCTCCAAGACCATGTCACAAGCTCAACTTGAAGTCGGCCTAAAGATAATTCTAGAATGGCATGTCGCCTTTGTCACAAGGAGAAGTTGACTTATTCTTGATGGAAAAACCACTATATATAGGACAGCTCGGCCTCACCTAGGACAGAACTTAGTCAAGCATCCAAGACAAGAAAAAGGAGCACGAAATCACAAGAAGAGCAACCTCATAACCAACGAGAAGGAGGAGAGGAAGAGCGAAGATATTTGGCACTGTTTTTGTGCTAATCTCCTCGCATGTGTGGCAGAAACTAGGGTTTCTACAGTGATATCAAATCAATCCTTGAAAAGGTCATCAAGAAGGTCTGCAATACACCTCCCTTGCTAGTCGATCCATTCTGTTCCTCACTGAAACCATACCTGCCTGACGTCGTTCTCCATCCGTCGTCTCCCCGTTGTGGTTTCACTTTTTACCCCCTCCGTAATTTTGCCATTCTCATACCGACCTCCCTTACCTGCACTCGGTCTCAACAGCGACGGGCCTTCACTCTTTCACGGCGGCAGCTGGCGCGGGGCTTTCGAAGCAGTTATGGACATGGACTTTGTGGACTATTTGGACAACCCACTAGAGAGAGCCTCCATTTGGACAACCCCCCATAAAAACACGGCAAGCCTGCTCCCTTACTACAGCGAATTGACCGACACCATCGCGACGTTGCCCTCAATCTCGGGGCCCTCATGCTCGATCGTTACCCTCCCAGAGGCCACCCCCTCCTGGCCGGCTTTTGCTACCCTACCCTTGTCACCGTCCACCCTACATTTTGCGGCCCGTTCCATAGGCCCTAACCTAGCCATCTGCTCCTCGAGCTACCCATCTTTCCCTCCATCTGTCAGTTCTCACAATCCTTTGATTACTCTCTCCAGTGAACCCATGGCCACAACACTAGGGTTTCCTCCTACGGTGAATATATTGACCCCCACCATCTGGCAACTTCACTGACATCCCTCCTATTTCAGGCGCCTTCCCCTCTGGGCCGGGTATAAACCCTGCAAACAAGCCCTCAGTCAAACCCTCCTTCGAGCGAAACTTAGCAAGACTCCACTGATGCAGGGCACAGACCAAGCAAAAAACAGAGGTGTGTAAAATCCAAGGCACAGGACGTCATCATCTGCTTGGGAGAGGATATTCAATAGGGAGACACTATGGACACAGCAGACAGAGTCCTGATTGGTGGGGTTCGGGGACGAAATTACATTGCAGCTTGGCTGAAGCAATGGACGGCAGAAGTTTGGGGACAACACCTGGCCGAGCTACCTTTCATCCAAACTTTCGTCAGGGGATGGTTCGTGTTGCGGCTCGCCAGAGCCGAGGATACAAATTGGGTCTTATCATCGGTTTGGCACATTAAACAGGCCCCCATCCTCTCACGTCGATGGAACCCCCTTTTCGATCCAGAGAAAGAGCAACTCGGGGTTGGCCCTCTATGGGTCCATCTACCAGGACTACCCCTGCAATTCTGGTCCGAAGACATTTTTTGGCGCATTGGGAACTCTTTGGGCGCATATCTAGAACATGACAAATCATTCCTCTCCACTGGCATAATGGCATACACGAGGATTCTGATTCACTTAGATACTAGGGAGGGCTTACAGGAACACATTACCCTCCAACGGAGGAATTTCTCTCGACAGCAAATTCTTGACTATGAAGGGGTGACTTTTCGGTGCAGGAGGTGCCATAAGGTGGGTCATCTCTTTCAGGACAGCCCCCTCAACAGCAAAACAAGAGCAGGGGAATTCAGTAAGACGATACCTACCAAAGACTCTCAAGCACATGAGGAGCAACCCCCTCTTGAAGCCGCAACGACTGATAACGACCCTGAAGCAGCAAAGGAAGCACAAGCCAAGGAGGCTCCAAAGAAGCGCGACAAGGCACCATTTCGGCCTCCCTCTCCTCCTCTGACCAGTGAAAGGGTGGCTGTCAAGGCTACGTTATCTTCGAGTATGAACACTTCTATTCCCTACTTTGTTAATATCTTTTCTTCTTCTGAAAGCATAGCTTTTTCTACTGTAATTAATCAAGTCTCGGCGTTCATCTCTTAGCCCCCCATTTTCCTGGCATGCCCCTTGCACCCCTTCTCACCCACATTCTCTTGCACTCCACCTTCCTTCCCGGAGGAAGCCCCTCTCATATCCTCTGCCTCTGATCATGGGCCCCTATCCCCAAATACCCGCTTCAATCTGAAGTGCGATCACAGGCCCCTGACACTATTGAAATTGGCCTGGATACTCCTCCCATTCCCCCGAAGCCACCCCAAGGACGTCCTTCCTCTCTTTCCAAAGCAAAGCTGCAGGTCGGAGAGGAGATAGCATCTGGGAAACAAAACACCATTGACAAAGTACTTAGAGCTCTGAACACCCTAGACGACCCCCTCCATGAAGTTGTTCTCTTTTAACTGTCATGGGTTAGCTAAGCCTGATAAAAAACTAGCTCTTCGCAGGCTGCTCATCTCTAAATCAGTCGATGTCATTTTCCTTCAAGAAACCTTGGGCTCAGCTAAAGTCATCACCCACCTGCTTGAATCTATGCACCCGGGCTGGTCCTTTCTAGCTCTTGATGCAAATGGACGCTCGGGAGGCATTGCCCTGGGTTATAACTCTGAAACCATCAATCTTTGTAACAGTTGGGGAGGCATTGGGCATATTGGGGCAGATATTTTCTCATCCAATCTGGGCATTGAGATTAGACTGATAAATGTGTACGGGCCATGCCATCACCATGCAAAGTTTTGGGACCATTTACTAAGTTCTGATATATTGCAAAAGGATTACTTAATCCTTGGAGAGGATTTAAATTTCTCCATCGGCCTCTCTGAATCTTAGAGACATCACACCCAGATTGATCCCCTAACAGCATACTTCGAGAACATCCTGGAAAACCACAACCTTATTGCAATCCACCTGGAGGAACAACACAGTTGGTGATGACAATCTCACCAGAAGACTTGACTGCTTCCTTATCAAGGAGCGCCTTCTGAACATGGGTTATTGCTATCGACAATGGGTGGGATCGGGAGGTATCTCAGACCATTTGCCGATATACCTTGACATAAGAGGGGGTTTCAATAAACCTAAAGGCCGTTTCAAATTCAACTCTTCTTGGCTAAAGGATGCATCTTATGCTCGCATGGTTAGTGATTTCTGGATGTCCCATCCCCCTGCTACTGGAGGGCATATAGCAGAAGGCTTTGCACATAACCCAAAAGAGTTGAAGAGACTCTTTAAAATCTGGGCACACAAAAAGAGAGTGCAGGATGAACAAACCCTAAGGGATATCGAAGCAGAGATTGTTGCTTTCGAAAATGATAAAGGGGGGTCTACACCTCGAATGAACAAAAGGAAAAGCTCACGTCCCTATTATCTAAGAGATGCAAAATCCTAAAGGATCTAGAAGAGTCCTGGAGAATGTGAAGCAGGGCAATCTGGTTGCTAGAGGGAGACGATAATACGAAATTTTATCACAAATTTGCAAATGGTCGAAAAGCCATTAACTCGATATGGCAGCTCACAAATGAGCAGGGGAACATAGTCAACACCTTTTTGCATCTAGCAACCATGGCCACATCCCATTTTAAGCAAATCTACAGGGCTCCTCCAAATGCCACTCTTACTGAAGTCATTCGAGTGGCACAACTATTTCCTCGATTTGTGGATCAGCAGACTGCCATGGAACTGAACTGGGAAGTCACTCTAGGGGAACTTGAGGCCACATTAAAATGGTTCAAATGTGACAAAAGCCCAGGGCCAGATGGATGGTCGGTGGAGTTCTACTTGGCTTTTTTTGGGACTCTTGGAGCAGATCTCTTTAAGGTCGTTGAAGATTGTCGGCTCAATGGCAAGATGTATGAAGCTTTCAATACCACTTTCATAGCCCTCATTCCCAAATCCGATAACCTGGCCTCCTTTGATGATTTCCGCGCGATATCCTTGTGCAACTACATTTACAAAATCATTGCCAAAATCATCGCCAATCGCCTCCACCCCATCCTATCCACTCATATTTCTCCTAAGCAATTTGCTTTCTTGCAAGATCGTTAGATGAGGCAGTCGGAACTGCACAAGAAACACTGCACTCTCTACAGTCGAAGAAGATGAAAGGTATGATCTTAAAGGTAGATCTCTCCAAAGAATTTGCTAGAGTACGCTGGTTGTATATCAGAATGCTCCTAACACGCCTTGGTTTCCCATATGAGTTTATTAAATGGATCATGTGTTGTATAACAAATATATCATTCAGTGTCCTTGTAAATGGAGCGGAATCGCCCTTCTTTCATTCAAAAAGAGGCCTTAGACAAGGATGCCCTCTGTCTCCCTTGCTATTTCTACTCATCATGGAAGGGCTTAGTAGACTTATAAAAGAGGAACATAAAAGGGGAAGGCTCAAAGGAATCAGAATCACCACAGATGCATCCTGACTCGCTTATTATTTGTGGATGATGTGTTGATATTCCTCAGTGGTGGCATAGGGGACCTGACTATAATGAAGAATACTTTCTCTTTATTCCAAACGACCACTGGCATGGTTATCAACTGCAACAAATCCACCATTACAGCTCCTGGATGCTCCCCCCATGAACTACAATTTGCTCTCCATTGCTTCCCTTTTACCCTTCTGTGAATGGAGGATGGCCTTAGATATCTAGAATACAAGCTAAAGCCCCAGGGATATAAGATAGTAGATTGGACATGGCTTATCTCCAAATTGGAAAGGAGGCTCAACATTTGGTACCACAAGTACCTATCCAAGCAGGTAGATTAGTACTTATAAAAGCAGTTCTTGAGGCCACTCCCGTATATTGGATGACTTTAGCATGGATACCCAGAGGTATCCTCTCTCGAATACAAAATCTATGCTACAAGTTTCTTTAGAAGGGTAAACAGTCAAGGAGAATCTTCACCTGGGTCAAATGGGAGGCGCTTACCCTACCAAAGAAATGGGGAGGGTGGGGCATAAAGAAGTTGGAGGACTTCTCCTCAATGCTGGCAGCAAAGCTTGGTTGGCAACTAATCACTACGAACATCTTGTGGAGTATGGTGGCCGTTTCAAAATACATTGTCCCTCTAAATTTGATGGACTGGCTACGACAGCCACACAGGATTAGCACAGGGATATTAGTCATATGGAAGGTAGTGCTGAAATCACTGACCATTATCCGAGCGGGTCTTACCTGGAGAATTCAATCTGGCACATCTATGTGTATAGGTGAAGATCCTTGGATTGGATGCCGGAACACTCACAGGTTGCCTATAGAGCTTAAAGACCATCTCAGCATTGCAGGCATCATACATATCTGTCATATTGTGGACTCTAAACATACCACCTTGTTTCAACAAGCTTGGAAATCCACTCGCATCCTACACATACCATAGCACTGGGAACAGCAATGGGCTGAATACACTACGGCCTTAACAGAATCTCACATTAGAATTGTCGAAGGGGAGGACGAGATAATTTGGGCACTCGCAAAATCAAGGAAATACTCCCCCCAAGGAGGGCTATCTTGTATTAGGCGAGGCTCATCGACCTCATGCTATCAAGCTCTGGTGGAAGCACATGTGGAAGCTCAAAGCGCCCCAGAGGACCCGACTTCTCATGTGAACAATCCTCAAATATAAGATCCCCACCGGTGATAACCTCATCAAACGTGCACGGTACAGACCCTTTTGGTGTTGCTTGTGCAAAAACAACACCGAAGATGTAGACCACCTTTTCCTCGATTGCCAGGCTGCAAAGGATCTTTGGAGCTCGATCCTATTGACCTTTCCCTCTCAGCACAGTTGGCAGGGCTTGACTGCTAAGGATGCATGGTCTACATGGTGGACTAATGCAGCCCCGACAAAGGCCAGAAATCTTCCCCTCCTCATCTGCTGGGCAATTTGGATAGCCCGCAATAGATACATTTTTCAAAATATTGCTCCCCACTGGCCCTCCATCAAAGCTCATATCCTGACAGACTACAACATCATCCCTGAAGATGAGGAAACCTCCCCGCCTAAGATCATTGTCCCCGAAGCCATAAATTACTCTCAACCATAGGCTTTTTTCGACGGTTTAGCACAGGACGTTGGTTGTGGGAGGTGCCATACTATACTTATCTAAATTCCACCATTTTCATATTCAAATGGGACTATGGAGAGGCTCAAACAATTTCGCCGAACTAATCACAGCAAAATATCTCATACAATTTGCCTTGGAAAAACACTGTAGTAATCTACAATTGTTTGGTGACTCAAAAATTGTTTGTAACTGGATAAAAAAACATCAAATTGTTTTGCATATTCTTTGAGACATATACTGGATGAGGCACACTGACTCATTACACATTTTGACTCATTTGCATGTCGTCATATTTACAAGGAACGAAACACAGTTGTCGATCTATTATCCAAAGAAGCCACGGCCAGGCCTCTCGGCACATGGTTGATTCGAGAACAGAGGGATGGTACCTATTACCAATTTTACCATCAACTGTTTATGGACATCACAGACTAATTGGCTCAGCTAGAGCCTGTTTTTTTACATTTTCTAGCATATGTAAATATTTTATGCTTTTAAATTATCAGATGTATATTTAGCAGACATACACTCTCTATGTAGAGTTATTTTGTTTTTCTTTGCTGAACAATCTTCGTAGAACAGTGCCTCCCTGCATGGATGCAAGGCACTATTTTTTGTTAAATTGGATACTCCTATTTTCGACAGGCACTTTGCCTCACATACAGCATATGCACTTTGCATATACAACATGTAATTTTCCTTTACTAATGAAAATTACATTTTTCCAAGGGGAAAAAAGAAAGCATCCTAAACTCCCTCAATCTCCTCACGTGTGCAGAATTGCAGAGGTACAGATTGCAGATCTGTGGAAAGGAACCGCAAATTTTAGAGCAGTCGAGACTAGCAGTACAAGAAGACAGTTTGATTTGTGTTGACTTGGGCAAGTAGAAGAAGCGGTGAAGAAGGGTATTGTGACTTGGTCTTGGAGAGGTAGTTGTGTCAAGGGTCTTGGTCTTGGTATTCGTCAATTGAAGTCTCTATCAGAAGAAGAATTTGTTTGGGTTTTGCTCTCAAGTTGGAGAGGTTTTGGCCCTGGCTTATTGCCTACATTTTGTGTCTCTTGTCTCTTTATTGTTTGTGCTTTGATAGTTGTTTGATGAAGAAGAACATTATAATAATCTAAGCAAAGAAAAGATCCTAATCTAAAGAAGTAAAAAGCATTCACAAGCAGTTATCATCATAAAGAAATCTCCTAACCCTAATGCCCTAGATTTTTCAACAAAAAGGAGCTACAAACTCTACATTGATTAGTTTGACAAGAAACTTTTGATGACGAAGATACTACAAAAGATGGTTGATGGAAAGTGATAAATAAGGTTGATGGTGAGAACCCTCTCATAAATTGAAGAAGATTTTTGCTCCATAACATCCAGGAAGGTCAAAGCTCAAGTATGATGTGATGATAGAAAGAGCCCTGTAAATACTACCTAAAAGATTTCCATGACAGAACATGTAGTTGATGAACGAGACAAAATGAAGCTTATGATTAAGTCTCCCTAGTTGAGAGGGAGCAAAGATTATCTCCGTGATTAAGAGGGAGTGATGAGGGACACTGGATTCTCCATGTGCCATGCACTAAACCAAGACTAACAGCCCTAAGTCTTAGTGAAGGCACTAGTAGGCAAAATGGAGGATTGGATAAGCATTTGGGACCGATACTCCTTGAGGATTAGGAATCCAAGATAGAAAGTCTCGTGGAACGACACTCTTTGAGAATTAACCAAGGTATCCAAGATAAGAGTGGTCGAAGAGGACCGATATTCTTTGAGGATTGAAAACCAAGATAAGAATAGTCCTAAAAGGACATACCCAATGAACATCTAGATGGGGTATGTGCCTTAAGAGGCTATGGTGGTGTCCACGTGTATGTCTCCCAGCATTGTGCTCTAATCTAGTGGACAGATAGAGATTGTTAGTCAAGGCCTTGCTATATTGCTAAGTTGACGATGTTGGTCATGATGTTGATGCTTAAGATGGCTTATCAATCCGACTCTTCTTATGAGAATATTTTGATTTGAAAGTATCCTTGTATCTTGTTGTGTAATTATAAATACCTCCCTAGTTAAGAGGGAGTGTTGAAAAATGTAACTAGGTTCGGTCTTCATAAATGTCATTGTAATTTAGTAATCGGAGAACCCACAGTAAAAACCATTTTTCGTCAATGTTTCAAATCCCAACAAGGATCCATCATCATTCAAGAATGTCCTGACGATGGATCCCTGTTGGGATTTGAAATGTTAACGAAAAATGGTTTTTACTGTTGGTTCTCCGATTACTAAATTAGAAGATATAAACCACAAATGTCTTAAATCCAGAAATGTCATTGTACTTATATCATTATGTATTTCATTTAAAAAGCAAAAGAAGAAAAAGGAATATTATTTTTCAAGCATGGGTTCCATGCTCAAGTCAATTTGTTAATTAGGTCAAGCATGTTCTTCATGCTTCTAAGGTTTTCTAAGTCAAAAGAAAATTTGTCATAAGTCAAATTATTGTACTAGAGTCGAGTCCCATTTGGTCTCTGAAAAGAAAATGGAAAAAGAATTTAGTTGAGTCAAAAATGTCAATTTTGTCCCCACAAGACCAAGTTGGCCCTACCTTGACAAGTCGGCCCTAGAAGTGACCCATTCGACCTCCTGGACGTGCATAAATACAATGCAACTTGTCCTCATTTGAAGCATCTCAAGCAAGTTCGATTTATGTGGTAAGAAGAGAGAGAAAACCAACGAAAAAAAGTCAAGAAGAAAAGAAAAAGTCAAAGGAGAGAGAGTGAGGGTCAAAGGAGAAAGAAATCTACCCTATTTTCTGTCACACATGCGAAATAGCAAGAGCTACAGGGGCCAAAAATTGCAGACCTAGTTGCAAGGACTGAAATTTTGTTATAGGGGCCGAAAATCTATAGTTTGACCAAGTTTTGAAGGTGTTGACTAGAGTTGACTTTGCTTGTTGAAAGAGCTTGAATGGAGAGTCGACTTGGGTCTTATGGGAGGTCTTGATCTTGGTGTTTCAATCTTGGAATTCTCACTTTGATCTGATTTTATAAGAAGAGAAGACTTTATTGGGTTTTCCCTTTGGAGGGGTTTTGCCCTGGCTTGGAGCCTATCTCTTGTGTTCATTGTCTTTTTGTGATATTCATGATTTATTGTTTTGATAATTGTTTGATGAAAAGAACATAGCAAAGTAATAAGAAGCCAACATATAATCACAAGCAATTATCAAAGTAAAGAGAAATCCACTTTAATTATTGCTCTAGTGATTTCTCGACATGCATGATTCAACAATTCATTAAAGCAAAATTTGCCTCCATCATTTGTTTGGAGGAATTCGACACTCGACCAAATTCCCCTTCAACCATGCATTTAGAAAAAATTAATTTAATGAAAACATATTACTTTTGTTTGAGGAACTATACCCATAGTTTTCTTTAAAAACATGTGCAATCAACTAGAAATTACCTAGCACTAGAGAAAAAAGTAATCCTCATTGACCCACAAATATTAGTGTGCACCAGTTCAAGAACAACATTTGACCTCCCAACATTCCCATCATCAAATGCCAATGGATGTCGCTTTCCCACAAGGCACGATGGAAATTCAAATGTCCACACCTTTAATGCCAAATGGCATTGTTATTTCATCCATTATTAGATATCAAAGCATGTGCTTTGGCTTCCTCATCATCCACCAGCCCAAACAGTGAATGTTCCTACAAACCAATAGCAATAGTTTTATTGCTCCTTTTATCTATTACAAAGGATCTATGCCTCATTCAGTGACGTCCAAGAGTGGGATATGCTTCCCAATCCAACTAAATCAAAGCAAATTCCTCTCTAAACCAAGAACGTAGAAAACATTGATGAATAGCCATGTTTTACCTTTCATTTTGGTTTGGTCCCCTTTTTCCTCAACAAAATGCTACACTCCATCACCAAACACTAGAAAGAATGTTTTGTCTTCTATAAAATCAATGAATTAATCCTATTCATTAGTGAGATGTCTAGAAGATCCCAAATCAATATACAAATAATTAGACTTGCCACCATTTGCATCATTTTTCTCTTGCTATGAATTCATATAACTATTCCTATATCTTTTAAATTGTTACCCTTTCTCAATTAAGCCTCGAGGCCCTTGGTTGTGTTGCTCATCCCACAACCATTTTCTACACACTTTGCTTATATGGCCTGGTTTCCCACAATAAAAACACTTAATCTCTTTACAATATTGGTTCATACCTAAGGGTTTGCTACCATATTTCTGCTTGCCATACTTTCCATTTCCCTTGCACTTAAATTTTGCTACAAGGGCAGTCTCTAACTTCACTTCCACTACCACTTCCAAATTTGCTATTCCATCTATCTTTCTGCAATAACTTATTGCTTAACTGTTGAAAAATAATATCAATAGCTTCTGACATGAAATTTAGGGTTTCAACAAAATTTTCATAAGCTTGGAAGGGGGGGCTCTTCAAAGTGATGACAGCCACAATCCTCCTTGTCTCTCTTCCTACCAATAGCATTTAACTAATCCCTTATACCTTTAAGCTTTAATAGATGGACCTGAAGTGAATATCCCTCTACCATATTCAATGTCAATAAGACATACTTAGGAATGAATGTTCTACCTTTGTCTGATGTTTCATCCAACTCCCACAATATCATGCAGATTCTATCAGCATCCTCAGCATCCTGCACTTAAGACAACATCTCATCAATCATGGACAACTTAATGAGCATTAGAGGTACTCAGTTCTTGAAATCAGAGGTATAATTCTACAGGGTCACCTTCCTTGCCAATGTTTCTAATTCCTCATTGTCATCGGGCTCTCTTTGCCCATGACCATTTCTAACACCAATCCGTACTCAAAAATTGTGATTATTTGCTATTTCAAGGTACTAAATTTAAGCCCATTAAACTTTTGGCTTCCTTCTAACATTATGCTTGATAGATGCCCATTTTTAACTAAAACCCTGGGCACTCTAACAAACTGAACCAACTGCCAAAATCAATCTCAATATTGCTTGTGACAAAACAATCCTAAAGCATGCCCTCCTTTGAGTTTATGGGGTCATTTATAGAATCAGCTCCATCTTCCAATTTGATTTGGCATGTATTATGCAGTGTTTTAAAAGTCGGCCGGCTCGGAACTAACTCAGCCGAGTTGGTCCAAGCCGGTAAAAAAATTTGCAACTCGGTCGTCGAACCGGTTCGGTCGGCTGAGTTAGGACTGAGCCGACCGAGTCATGGCATGACTCGGCCCGGTCAGTCTTAACTCAGCCGACTCAGCCGAGTCCGTATCAACGCGGTCGGGTCACTTCATGCGGCCAGTAAACCCCAAAAACACAATTTTTTTTATTTTTTTATGTCTTTTCTGAGTGTGGGGGACTCCAAATGGTTTTATTGATTGGTTTTTTGGTCTTTGGGGTCCAATCCCCTCTCCTAGTATTGATATGCTATTCGAATTTCATGGTCATGTTAAATTCTTAAAGTAAAAAGAATGTCACTTTTACTTAAAAGTTTTAATATTACCATGAAATGACTCAAGATGTTTGAAAGTGGTTCTGGTCTCATTGGATTTCATATGGAGAAAGTAGAATTTTAGATTTCATTCAAAATCCAGCAGACTTATCAGTTTTTCAGGATTTGGGGATTGCAATGTTTCCATTGAATTTTGTCATGTATTAGGGTATGGAACTCGTATTTAATCAAGAGCACCAATCCCTCTATATACCTTGATGTTAGTGACATTGGTTGTCGAACTCCTCCAGGATTCGCTCCCAAACCGAGAGCTTCTAAAAATGTTGTTCCCGCTCCTATTTTCGCTCTCGCTCCCCACTGTCGCTCCCGCTCCCAAGTAACACTAAGCCAGATGATGTTGGCAACTCTAGCAGTAGCCAATAGTACTGGTCACAGACTTTTGTTGTAGAGGCTATTATAGCCTCCTTGGTTATGTGTTTTTGTTTTGATCTCTATATCATCATCGTGTATGTATTGGACGGTGCACTAGGTGCCATTTTGATATAATGGATATATTCATGAGCCTACTTTGATCATATGTTGTCTTCTATCTATATTCTAATGCTGTGTGTTTGGAAACATGAATGAAAATCTTTAAAATTATGTGTTTTTATAAAAAATAAATATTTAATGTATTTTTTACAACGACCGAGTCATTGAAATCGAACCGGCCAAGTCGATACTGAGTCGGAGTCGACCCTCGGTGGAGTTGGAGTCGGAGTGGGGGTCAGAGTTTTAAAACATTGGTATTATGTACTGACTATACTGCCAAACAAAAATTAACAAGACTGTCCAACCAACCAAGATGCCATGCTGTTCTATCAACCATAATTTGACATAGATGACTAACAATATGATAAAGCATAAAACTCCGATGGCAACAAATTGAACAAAATTATCCTATCCAACAACCTCAAAAACACTGAATCCTCTATGAAGGTCCAATACCAATAGATTGGTAAATTGGATACACAACACAAAGTGTGGCTTTCAAAAGGCATCATTACAATTTTATTTGTTTTTGGGAATTTGCACTCGCACCGGTGTTCTGAGTCTACCTCCACATCTGACTTCACAGTTCAGTTTTTATCCCAGTTTCCTCGAGACATGCTTTTCCATCTGGGTGTTAAGCAAAAAGAAATATCTTGGGTTTAAAATTTTCTTTCAATTTTTCTTTTCGGATATAGGGCAATTCTGCGATACAGAACCTCGTCGTATATCAAGGCGTGACTGACCAGATCCACGGCAGCGATTTCTATAATGTCAAGTTCATTCATGCCATCCCAAAAAATAATACCACGGCATAATCCCCCGTACATGACAAAACAGACGTGAACTTAATAGAAGATTATATGTTAAGGCCCTTGTGAGCTTATATGTTGTTGTCATTACCAGAATTAACCGAAATAAGCGTCTTATATATAATCCCTACGCCACTACAATAAATTCGCCCTAAATTTATGGAAGAATAACATCTCACAGTGACTGAACAAAATGTAAGACATGATATATTCTAAATACTGAGAAATTCTTACTAGATTTCGTTGAGCCGTCATCAGCTGGACGCCCAGAAAATGGCCGACCGCTACAGTACAGACTTATATTGTAATTGTACCGCTGGCTTCCCCGCCCCTGTCGAGAATCAGACGGTAAAAGGTTGAGGGTTCGAAACCTGAAGGAGGGGAGTATACGCCCGATTCCAGTGATTGCAATTGAATTATGATATCGACGAATGAAATGTAAAGATGCATCTCGCATTGTTCCTGCCATTGCTGTGCATATGTATTGTTCACTGTATATTGTCAACTCAGACATTGAAATTCAACATGACAAACCATCTTCAGTCCTGCCTTCACTTCCCGCCCATCGGAGCATGTCTTAAATTTGGTTCAAACCATTCTAAACAAACTGACGAGGAACGAAAAGTATGACAAGTATAAGTTCAAAATGCACACTAAATCTACTGAACAACTTGATAGGGAACGAAAAGCATGACCAGCTTTAGTTCAAAATGCACACTAACCCTCATGAACAAGTTTGATAAGGAACGAAAAGCATGACAAGGATTCTAGGCAGTAATGATGTTGATGAGCTTTAAGTCTGGTTGAAAGTATTTGAAAGTTATGCAATGCTATGTATTCTTTTCGCGAGCCAAAACATTATAAACTTGTCTCGCTAACGGTGTTTTAGGCTCTCTTTTTCTTTACATGTTTTAATATATAAATAAATAAAATATCTTTTTATTAAGTTAAGCATCGTATAAGTTTAATTTGAAAATTGTATAAAATAATTTTTGGTTGGCTAAGAGTTTATTTTCTTTAGATGTAAGGAAAAAGGTTAACGGTCCAAGATCGAGAGGCATCTGGTATGGATGAAAACATACCCCCCTTATAGATCACCAGCTGATCATTTCAGGTGGCGTGGTTTTTCTTAAATAATAGCAATTAGTCAACCTGCATTCACAGATAGCATCGAGAGATCGATGTCCTCAGTGTTGGTTTGACCACTGAGTTATGATAACAAAAACATTTGAAAAATGTTTTTACATTATAAATATTTTTTACACAAAAAAACTATTTTTGCCTTGTATGGGAGATGTTATGGACAACACATAAACTTAATGATAAATGTAATCCACAATAGCATATAAGCTTCAATATGTTATTATCATGAGAAATGTAATACATAATAACAAATAAGCTCTAGTATGTTATTATCATTATGTCAATAGGGGCAACCACGAGGGAATTGTGCTTCCAACTAACATAATAGTTGATTGGTTGTTGTATGAATATGCTTATTGCTTGGCCTTCCCCCTTTCTCTATGTGAAAATAAACAAAACAAAACAAATATAATATAAAAAATATATATATTTATATATATGTAATATATATATATATCACTCACAAGACTCCACAACACATAAATACACCTTTATACCAAAAAATAATCTCATATTAGCTAAGAGATGTGACTCGTAACAACATATAAGCTTCAACATACAAAAGAAATCTTTGACTAGCAATACTCTTCTAATAACCGAGCATAAGTGTACTCATTACTTTAGGGGTTAAAATTAACAGTCAAAAATAGCATTTCTCATCTAATTGTGCTAGGAGACTCCATTATGATTACTAGGGGTATTGTAACACTTCCACCCCGCCTTTACCCGTTTTTACAAGCCCTCCAAGTAAATGTGAAGCGGAGTGTCATTATGACATGACTCGACCTCCTAGCTCTAGTTAAGGAAGTGGGGCCTACAAACTGATGACAAACTAACATCCTACAGGGGCTATAGATCACCCAGGAGTTGAAGAAACACCTCAGGTGGTCAATCCATGAGGTGGAACCTTGTTTTAGTGACCTAGACCCCCAACTGAACCATTCACACTGCTTCCATGTGGTTATGAGGCTATAAAAGCACTCATAAGCCTAGTTGCCAGCGGTTATGACCTAAATTACTAAGTTCAGTGCTTATGGTTCCAAGATCTTAGCCACTTTTCTAAGCTAGCCTCGAGACCATTGCCTAGAACTTCCTGTAACTTTCCAAAATCACATTTCTCATGATAACAAAGCTAAGCATTCAAACTTGAATAAAAAACTTAACTTAGACTGACCAACACATACTAGACATTTCGTCAAACACATGGTAAACATGTAAGCTACAAGTCATGAATGCATATCTGAATGTAAATCTTTGTACTTTAGATATGAATCGTCGATAAGGTCTAATTCGCTCTCAAGTAGTTGCAACAACACTTGTTAGCCCATGCATTCATCAACTTATCAAACATAACAAGAGCCATAGCTAGAACATATCTTAAATCGTGCTTATAACCAGGATATTAACCATGACAGAACAATCTTCAAATCAACAAAATAACTAGAACAAATACTCATGAATCACAATAGGAAAATAACTCTTATTAACATATGCAAAAACCAACCAAGTCAAGGACTTCCACGTACCACCCAACCATAGATTGAGTTGAACCAAATCTTTCTTTCAGCCAATCACCTCAATGCCATATTCCAAGCATGAATGTGGGATCTCATGGGATAAACCAAAACATAAACAACCAAGGGAATCCAGAGGTTAAACCATCTCCACACCCAATCCTTGGGTATTTTCCTGAGACCACCTCACCCAGTTTGAAAATCTTCCAGCAATCCAAAACTCAACCAAGAAATTAATCCCATCACACCATGGTTATCCAGGAAATGGCAAGGCAAGGTTGAAACCATTGTCAAACCCAGAAAAAACCCATGACAATGACAACAAATTAACCAAATAAACAAATACATGTACCATGCATTCACACCTCAGTTAGGAAACCACTCATGCAACTTGTTACCTGCAAAATTGTCATGTTGAAGTTGTTGATCTACCTTCTCCTTGCTTTACTTGCTTGTCCTTTGCCTTGTTTCTCCAATCCAAGTGAATTCCCAAGTGCTCCAAGAACGCTCCAATATTTCTCCAAGTGTGAAAGAGTGTGAGAGAGCAAAGTTAAACTGATAAAAGGTTGTGAACTAATCCTCATAAGCCTTTTTATCATTGAGGCTTCTATTTTCTTCATTTTCCTTAATCTTCCTTCTAATTTCCATCTCATGCAAATTTGCGTCTCTTCACCTTCCTTCTCTCTTATTTTCCTTTATTGTCATAAATAAATGTCAATTATTGTCTCTTTGTCTTTGTTAACTTCCATAGTTATAAATAAACCTAAAGTGATGCCTACTATAGTGCTTTTCTCAACATTTAGTTTGGAATACGTGTCCCGTAACCTGGGTCTTATTTTGCCTTTATTAACCTTTATTACATGAGTTTTTAACCCGTGGTTGTTACAAACCTCTCCCCCTTAGGGGAACACCGTCCTTGGTGTTCAGTGACACCCATTGTTGAAAATGCAATAAGAAAATCTAGTTTTGACTTTGCCTTGGTCAAACTAGATTAAAATTCAAATTTCAATTTTAGTAAAATACCTCGAGGTAGTTAACTGAGGTGACATGGCACTTATCACTTAGTTAACTCAATTAATTAGAGTAGGAGACACTTGAGTTCAGTTTAGTATGATTGATTGCTAATTTCTAGAATCTATTTCAGTTAATTTGAGTTATTGTGAGTTAAACAAGTTCTAATTGTTAGAGAACTAGTGGAGGGTCCAATAGTCTAGTGTATACCTCACTGATCAACCAGTTAACTCATCAATCAACCCAGACTAATTTATGCATGCGAGAAACTCAAGTTAGCCAGTTGAGATTAGAGTTCAAGGGCAGTGTGCTATCAGCTGTAGACAATTCCAAATTGTAGAGGTGGTGCATGCAATTAGAGAAGGGCCTATAGAAATTATGCAATTATGAATGAGGAATTTCCCTAATTAATAGGGACTAATTCCTCGTTGAACAATGTAAGGAAATATGAACTCAGCAGGCAGGAAAATTGGCTAAGTATTGGCCAGGGTCAGTTTGTGAAGCAATAAGATAGACTATACAAGTGCAGAGGTTGCTTAGGCTCGAGCAAGCATTGTATTTCTTCTCTACTTTCTAATTAATGCAATATAGATAGGAAGGGGTTTTGAGTAGTTGATTTCCCCTAGATAATTCTTCGTGTTTGTGTATTGATTCATGTCGCATGTTTATGATTTCCTCTCTTGATCGTGAATTGATTCCCGTAGATGGGTAGAGTAGATTCAAGTTTTATGTTTTAGTAAATTACACAAGCAGTTTGAATCTACGAAGGAATTTCTACATGGAATCAGAGCAAGATTCATAGTAGAGAAAAGAATTCGAAGTTGTCTTTGCAGGATAATCAAATTTGCAAGATCTATTCCCCTGAGCTAGCAAGATATCTTTCTATGGACTGAGGCTCAAGTATGCCCTTGGTGGCTTCAATTATGTTGCTTGGAAGGACAGGATGGAGGCAGTGCTGGAAGATAATGGGTTGAAGGAATTCATTGATAATGATATCCAAAAACTGATAGCAATTGATGCTCAAGCTCTAGCAGAGTGGAAGAAGTGTGTAACCAAGGTGAGGAGGATCATATTGGAAGGTGTGAAGGATCACATAGTATCTAATCTCCATGAGAAAGAAACCAAGTATGCAATGTGGCAAGCACTGGCAGATTTGTTCCAGAATAGTAGCGACCACAAGAAGCTGGCGCTCAAGGACAAGCTTCGTAATATCCAGATGGAGAAGACTAAATCAATTCAACAGTACCTGATTCGGTTCACACAATGTCGTGATGAACTTAGAGAAGTTGGGGTAACTATTGTGGAGGATGATCTCGTAAGCTTAGCCCTTATAGGCCTTCCCAAGAGTTGGCACGACTACCGCGATTCAATTAATGGGAGAGAGAAGCTACCAAATTGGGAATGCTTTTGGTTAGATTTGGTACAGGAGGAGATCAGGCGGAATACTAAAGATGGGGCCTCATCCAAGGTTGAGGATGAGGAGAACTGTGCCTTGGTTGGAAAAGAAATGAAAGGGAAAGGGAATAAATCCCAATTCAAAGGTGAATATAGTCAAGGGGGCAATAAAAAAGACTTGTCCAAAATCAAGTGCTTTCATTATCATGGACTAGGGCACTATGCCATCAAGTGTCCATTGTTATGAACAAGGTCATAAAAATATAGAAAAGAGAGATCAACGCCTTCTAAATAAGCCTCTTCAAGGGGGCAAACTCCTTTGCATTACACAAATGAATAATTCTTGGATGATACAAATGACAAGACCTCCTTTCTATATATAGGAGTCTAAGGGGTCCCACTACAATCAGAGCCTACATAAAAATAATATTGTAGGGGCACAACAATAACAATAGTGGGCTTCCAGTCCAACTAAATAATCTTAATGGAATTGGACAACTTGGCTTGGAGATTTTTTTCCTAAGAGATCTACATTCTGTGTGCTCTGCAACCTGCACATGCATCCGCCGAGGGCTTCACTGCTGGCCGCGACCGGCTTGGCTGGGTCTGCTGGCTCATCATGGAGACACTGACTCCCCCTCAGGGGCCTCCCTCTCCTCCTTTGCCTTCTGCCGCTGAGGGCTTCAAAACCTTGCTGGCCTCTTTGACCAAGAAGAAAAACATGGAAGCTGCAAAGTTTGTGAAAAAACTAGAAGACATCCCTGAGATCGCCCTTCCGCCAGAAGGACCGACCCAAGTAGCCTTGTCTCTGGAAGATCGTGCTCTGGTTGGCTAGTTCACAAGACTTTGGCCTTCCCCAAAATCCACTGAGAACTGGGTCGCCAGGAACTGGGCACCGTTGATAAAGGACAAGGTAACCTCTCACTTCCTCGGGAGAGGCTACTTTTTGTTTGAGTTCTCTGCAAAAGACGACAAAGATCTCATTTTTCGGAATGGCCCTTACTTCATGGGTCCTCAAGGTCTTTATTTGAATAAATGGATGCCAGACTTCGACCTGGCAGTGCATGTGCCTACAACGGTCTCGGTGTGGGTGAGACTCCCCAACCTTCCAGTGCACTGTTGGAACTGGGACTTTCTGAAGCACATAGGAAATACCCTTAGCAAATTTATAGACAAGGCTAACAGCAATGACCAGTATGACTGTGCCAGAATCTGTGTGGAGGTAGATCTAGAGATCGAACTACTAGAAGCCATCAAAATAATCGTAGGCCCCTGGACTCATGTACAAAAACTGGATTATGAGCAACTGTTGTTCAAATGCCAGAAGTGCCACGTCTATGGACACTTTGCTAGAGACTGCCCGTCCAAAGGTGTGGAAGAAAAAGGGAAGGAAGATGGATGGAACCAAGCAAAGTGCTCTAAAACCTCTCACAAGAAGAATGCAACGGTAAATGCTAAAGCTCCTCACATGGGTCTTGCTCAGAAACCACCCACGGAAAGCCAAGGGAATAAATTCAAGATCCTCGGATCTGAAATCATGACCACCCAAGAGACAGAAACCCCAAAGGAAGCCTCTCCATCTAAAGCCTCTCCCTCCATCAAAAGTGCAACAGAGAGATCCAAAAGGAAGATTTCAGAAGAGGAGGAGGAAACCGAAGAATCCGAGGAATTTGAGGAAGAAGGGGTAATAGGTGAATCACAATCTTCTCCCAGAAGAACCATAAGAGGACACAAGTCTGCAAAGGAAAAAAGAGAACAAGAAACTTATAAGGACAAGCTTAAGGGAAGCAAGCCAACGCTAGAGAAGCTACTGGCAAAAACTCCGAAGATGATGAGGAATCAATCTCAGTGCTCCAAGGGAGCTCATCACAACAAAAATAAATGACGGAGATATTCTCCTGGAATTGTAGGGGAATGGGCACCATAGTCAAGGAAGAAGCAATGAACAGTCTAATAAGATTGGAAGCCCCAGATATCCTCCTCATCTAGGAGACTAAATTGGAGGACACGGCTTTCCTCCAAGCAAGTAAAAAATTTTGGAATAAAAGTGCAGCGCATGCAATTTCTTCCCGTGGAGCTTTGGGAGGGCTTGGGTCACTCTAGAACCCTAATAAGTTAATATTAATCTCTGAGTCCCTGAATACCTATTGGATTTTTTTTTTAAATGTAGCATTTAGAATCTAAGGAGATTATCTGTCTATTCAATGTGTATGCTCCTAACAATGCAGGTGAGAAAAAAAAATTGTTGGGACTCCATAAAAAGCCTAGCAGATCTAGAGAACCTGGAAAATATAATCATAGCCGGAGATCTCAACCTCACCCTCCTCTCGTCAGAAAAAAGAGGAGGTAGAATCGTTAGAGATCCGGCAAGAGAATGGGCGGAAGACCTCATGCAAGACTGGGACCTGCTAGACATCAAGTCGGTTTCTGGTAGGTTTACATGGTCAAATAAAAGAGTTGGGCCGGGACACATAGCGACAAGACTTGAAAGATTTTTTGTTCAAAGTTCCTTCCTGCTTCTTGGGTTAGAGGCTAGAATGCGTATTCTCCATAGCAGCGTATCAGATCACAAACCCATTAGTCTAAAGCTATTGACTCCCAAGGAACTAGGGCCTGTCCCTTTCAGATTCAATTCACTATGGACTAAAGAGGCAGACTTCATGCAAAAGGTCAGAGATTGCTGGAAAGATCCAGTCAAGGATTCCCCTTTTTTTTTTTGGGAGGAAAAACTTAGAAGAGTAAAAACTATGCTGAAAGACTGGGTTAAGACCTTGCCCACTCCCGCTGTTGAAAGAAAAAAATCCAAAGCGCTCTAGAGAAGCAACACCTCCATCTAGAAGCTGCTGAAATCACCAAAGAAGAGTTGGACAAGGAGTCTTAGTTACAGCATAAATTCCATAAGGCCTACCTGGCAGAAGAAGAATTTTGGAGGCTCAAGTCCAAGAGTTTATGGCTCAAAGCAGGCGATAGAAACTCCTCTTTTTTCCATAAGTAAGCTCGAGCCAAGAAATGTCGTAATTTTATCTCTGAAATCAAAAAAGATAACTGCACCTTAAAGGATTTTTCCAGCATAAAAAACGCAGCTTTAGAACATTTTGAGAAGATGTATAGTGAAGACATGGAGGCTAGCCAAAATGATAATCTGTTAGACGTTGTTCCCAACCTTATCACTTCTCAAATGAATCAGACTCTTGAAGGCAAAATCAGCAAAAATGAAGTTAGGGATGCCCTCTTTGCAATGGATCCCAACAAAGCCCCGGGACCGGATGGTTTTACACCCAAATTTCTCTAGACCTGTTGGCAGATCGTTGAGAAGGAGTTCTTTAAAATGAACCAGAAGTCCCAAGAGTGTCAGAAAATTAGAGGTTGCACAAGCTCTTTCAATAGATTTCGCCCAATATCCTTATGTAGCATTAAATATAAAGTGATAACCAAGGTAATGGCAAACAGGTTGAGGAAAATTCTCCCCAAAATCATCCCAGAGAATCAAGGTGGATTTATACATGGCAGATAGCTAGTAGATAATTTCGTCCTGGTCCAAGAGGCGATCCATTCTAGTCTTTGTCGAAAAGAAAAAGGTATGGTCATTAAACTAGATCTAGCTAATGCATTTGATCGTGTAAGACATAGCTTTTTGTTTGATGTTCTGCACAAGCTGGGTTTTGGTCAAAATTTTATCAAGAGGATCAGAGCTTGTATTTCAGAACCCTGGATTGCACCTTTAGTGAATGGTAGGGCTACTGAATTCTTCAAAGCTTCTAGAGGGCTAAGGCAGGGGTGCCCCCTTTCACCCCTCCTCTTTGTGTTGCAGGCCTCTGTCCTCAGCTTTTATTTAGATAAGAAGTAGCAAGACCAAGAAATAGTTGGCCTGTGCATAGCAAGAGGGGTTAAGAGCATCAATCATGCCCTCTTTGCGGATGATACCTTGTTGCTAGGGGCTACATCTCCTCTTTCAACAATCAAATTTAAAGAAGTGCTGGAAAATTATTGTAAAGTTTTGGGCATTGAATTAAACAAGGGCAAATGTCATATAAACTGTTGGAATATCTCTACTTCTTCCGCAAACTCCATTGCCAGATGTCTAGGCTTTGTAGCATCTTCATCTTGGACCTCCTTTAAATACCTTGGGCTACCCATCTTTCATAAGAGGGCGTTGAGCAAGGATTGGTATCCTCAAATAGAAAAATTCAAAGCAAAAATGCAGGCCTGGGGATCCTCCTAGCTCAACATTGCGGGAAAATCAGTGCTCATCAAATCCATGCTTAGCAGCCTACCGTTATTCCAATTCTCTGTTCTTTTGGCTCCTGTGGGAATCATTAAGAGGATGGAGGAGCTAATCAGAAATTTTTTTCTGGAAATGAGGCAAGCTTAATGAGAAGAGAATTCCTCTTGTCAACTGGGAAATTGTCTCCAATCCACTTCAAGAGGGAGGGTTGAATTTCAAAAACCTCTGTGCCCAAACTCAGCCATGGGAGCCAAATTGATTTGGAAAATCATAGCTCCAAAACCAGGATGGGTTCACTTAGCTCTGTGGAGAAAATATTTCAAAGGACAGAGACTTCGGTGCCTGGAGCAGTCCAAAAGCCATATCAGAACCCCTTTAGCATGCTCAACAATAAAACTGGCCCGCTAATAAGAAATCACGCCTATTGGATACCGGGAAATGGAAAATACATCAATTTGTGGGATGATAGCATCATGAACAGGCCCCCACTAGCAGACTCTGGCCTCATGACCGAGCTGAAGGAATTGATGGATGAAGCAAACATCAAAACACTTTGGGACATTTTGAACTGGAGTGGCGTGTTGGGTCCCTATAATACTAGTGATTACCCCATTACTATGGTAGTTGTACCCCTTATTAATATTGTTGTGTCCCTATTGCCCCCATATTATTATTACTGTGCCCCATAGAATCCCTCTATTGTTATTTTTGTGGCTTTATATTATTATTATTATTAGGTCGGCTGTGTTATATTGTGACTCCTTAGAGTCCTATATATAGAAAGGAGGTTTTGTCATTTGTATCATCCAATAATTGTTCATTTATGTAATGTAAAGGAGGTTGCCCCCTCAAAGAGTCTGAATTCTAAGGTGTTGATCTATCTTTTCTATCTTTTATTGAGCTGGTTTCATAACATTTGGTATCAGAGCTTTGGATTCTAGGGTTTCGCTGCTCCAAATAGGTCATCGTGGAATTTTCGCTATAACTTTTTTTATGCGACGTTTCAGAAGTCGAAAAAAAAAACCCATTTGAGAAGACATAACGCTGAATCTTGGGTCCAAATTTCAGAGCTTTTTGCGCTATATTTTCGGAGATATGATATGAGGAAGTTGGTCTTTTTGCAAAATCCTGAATTACATTCAAAACAAGTGACCTGGGGAAAATCGTCATAACTTTCTCTCTGAGCATCAGATTGAAATTTCGTAAGAAGGTATAGAAAGAGGACGGATTGTAGTTTCTTGTATATATTTTTCAGAGGCAAAGGTCAAAATAGTGACACGTGGAACTTCATACAAGTTTGCTCTTCTAAAAAGGTCTATAATCAAGTCACTGTGGGAGATTTTACATAACTCTTCATTGGAGAATCCAAGTGGGGTCAGACTAGTGTCATTGGAAAGAGGACACAGAGGGCTACCATAGGTCGTAATTTCAGAACTGGATGTGCTTAAAGTACAGAGATACATCAGAGGCAATATCGAGCTCCTATAAAGAAAAAAAAGTGTGTAGATTTTTTAAAATTTTTGCTTAAGATTGGTTTGAAAATTTATTTTGAAGGAATTCAAAGGGCTAGTAGAGCATTATTATCGGTAACTGATGCTCCGAGGAAAGAAAATGAAAACACCTAGTAAGGAACCTGAAAGCTCTAGCATGACTCATGAAGAAGAGGAAGAAATGCTACATGATATATCAAAATTACAAGACCAAGTGCAAAAAATGTCAGCCTCACAAAAGCTAACAGAAGCTAAGATAAATGGCATGGAATCTAAGATAAGGGCGTGGAAGCTAAGATGGACGATTTGAAGACAGAA